>VZTM01040188.1:311-26888 GCA_013400555.1 Jacana jacana
GGATAACCACTTAGTTTTGAGATTGTCTTCTCAAGTGCTTTATCTAGGCCAAATCAGAACCCAGGTAGTTCAGATTTTTATTTATCATTGTTTTACACACAGTGGAGAAAAAGCTGGCCCTTTCAACATGAACTTTCAAGATAATTGTACTAAAGAATGGATAATGCAGTATTTTAAAACTGAGCATTAACGTAGTTTTATTTTGAATTACATTTCCTCAATCCTCTTCACTGAAGACTCACTGGGTGGGTACAAGGAGACCTGCAACTGAGTATCATTGGTTTTTTACATTGCATTTAACTTGATGAGAATCAGAACACTCTTTGTGGCTTTTGCTTGTTCCTTACTACTGATGTTTTGAGATGGACATAATCCATAAATTTATCCAGTGTTTCATGGTATATGGTCCTTATATTCTATGATGTGGAGGAAAACTACCATTGTTCTTGCCACAGCAAATGCTGCAGGAACTGGGTAAACATTTTTAGCGGCCTTTAAGTTAATTGTAAGATTCCTTTGCAAAGCTTGTGGGGTGGTACCCAGCCAGTGCTCTCCCAAGCTAGGGCATGCAAAAATGTATCTCATGGGAGTGTGTTCTAGAATATGCACAGCACTTTTCAGTAGCTTTAGGTTCAGGAAAGTTAGTTCCGGCTTGCTTGAGGTCATAGGAAGTCCTTTATGAGTGGACCCAAGTTTGTCCTTTCCAGATGTTTTTAGCCCTCATTAAATAAATTCCGGTTCCTGAAAATCCCCTCTCCAGATGGCTCTAAATCTGTTCCAATATTTACTATGTCACCTAGAAAGCTTTTGAGCTGAATTACATAAATAGGAAATACTGTACATCCCTCCAATATACTGATTTGAAAAAAAAATTGAGTATAACTTAGAAAATTTAATATTTACTAAGCAATGTTGAAATTTGTAAAGTAGAATTATAGCAGTAGAGCTGTTTAGCAAGTTGGTGTCAAACAACTAATTAGCATTTGGAGTCCTGAGAAGGAATTTTCTTCTAAACTGTCAAAGTGTAAATGGTTCAAATTTTTTTTCAGAGTAAGCAGCCAGCAATACATTGCAGGAAAAGTTTTCTGGAATTTTTTAAATACTCAGAGGCAGTAGGACTTTGATATTTGTGCCCTGAGCAAATATTAAAGGCTCTCTTTGTATCAGGCAAATGCATTGAATTCATTGCCTGAAACACCGTGAGTGCAGAATACAAACTCTGCACCAATACCCAGTGCAAGACTGTACGTTTCTTTCATTTTGTATAANCTGGAGTCTGAAAGGTACAAGCAGACTTTCTGTATACTGCTCTTCTGTCTTTTGCAGCCCCTCCTGAAGAGGAAATAGGAGTTCCCTCTTACACTTCCTCCAGGCCCAATTTTACTTCTATCAAAAATTAAATTGGAATTAATAAATTTAATTGTTGCCATTATCTTTAGTCAAAGATAATGAGAGGGATAATAAGAGACTCAAACTGAGCCTGTCTTGCTACAAATTTGAGTGCTGATTGTATTTTGCCTGTTGACACAGAACTGGACTAAGAACCCATACCTCTGCAAGGAGGTTATCCAGCAGCTCTTGCATTTGTGCTACTGTAGGTCATTGCCTCAGTACGCTCCCTTTGAAACAGCTGCTATAAGGAAAAACTTTAGCTGAAAACTATTTCCAAATAATTTTCACATGGTAAGAAATTATTCTTCATATATGATGTGATTTCCGCGTGCACCTTCCCTGTGCTTTCAAGTTCCCAGGCTAGTTTGTCCCACAGAATCCAATAAAAAAGTGTAATTTCTCCCTAGGGTCTTTTCTGGTCATGTTTGATATCACTTAACATAATGAGCTTTTTTCTCCCACATCATAAAGGGTTTTGTTTGAGATTTTGGTTTGTTTTGTTTTGTTTTTCCTTCTTCAACAAAAATGTGTTGCTTACATCCCTTCTAAAGAATGCTCTTAGTTATGTGAAATGTGGACACGTTGTCTGGGCCAACCTCTTATCTGCACCAGATTCAAAAAGTCTGGTTCAGTACAGTGGCTTAGACCGCATGTTCTTGTTGTGTTTTGTTTCTTTTAAAAATATATATGTATGTCTCTTGCTAAAAAACATTGCTGCCCCCGTCTAGGAACAATGCAACACTCACATCATTTCCTGAAAGAATAGAGTTGGAAGGCAATTATCTACTCACAAAACAGGCTAAAACAACAGTTCCTGATATTCTTCTCAAATATTTCAACTTCCCAGGAATCCGGAAAAAATAATTCCATGAGACGGTGTTATGAATGAAGGTATGACATTTCAGTTTCCTTCACTTGGAATCAGACATCCAGAGGTAATAAATTACCGTCCACTTGGCACTGCTGGAAGGGGTGGGGGGGGTCTGGCTGCAGCAAATTGTTTTTCTCCAGAGCAGGAACAATGAAGTGCTTTTACATCTTCTGTTGTCCAGTGACAGGCCTGGCTTCTTTCTTAATGGGCTTTCAGCAGCGATTGCATGAATTACACACAGAAGAATCAGGAACCTGACAATGAAGTACCTTGAGGCAAATGTGTTTAGAGACAGGAAAGCATAATAATGACAACTAATTATTTTTTTTCCCCATTTTACCTCTGTGCAATAAAGCCAGTAGCATGGTCTGAGAACGGCACTGTCACAAGAAAAGAAAAGGAAAAAAGAAGAAAGAGAAGTTAAAAAGCATCTTTACCACCTTCTCTTGCATATCAAGGAAAGCAGTTACTACCAACCTTATCTGGGTCCATTTTCTGTCACCCAGCTGTGACAAGCTGCTGCTTGTCTTCACTTCATGCATTTGTTTGATGTTTACTATATAGGAAAGAAGAGCAAATACACTGAAGAGAATTCAGATACGGCTTTTACAGGTTCTCTGTCAAGTGTAATTCTCAGGTCACTCAGTAATTCTTGTTTGAATAGTTCTTAGACAGGGTAGTAAATTTGGATCATAAGATAGACTTTACATTGGCATCTGGAAAAGTGCAAATGCTACTCCTGGGAAAAGAGTCGATGCTCTTGATCTCTGAAGAGCTCACTTTTGGTGTTTAGTAAGCAGATGGAAAAAACTTCTGAAGAAATGTGTCTTTAGATCCAAAGTGAGGCATCATAGCAAGGTGGCACGGGAAATGTTGCACTATTAATAAATTTGTAAATTCATAGCAAGAAAACAGCAAATCAGTTAACATAAAAATTAAATACTATTAAACCAGAAGCTCCTAAAAGCACTTGCTCTCATTCCTGCATCTGGATGACATTTCAAGAAAGCGGTCATAAATGGGAAATGCTTAAATTACAATTAATTGATTTAGAAGAGTAATGGTTGAAGATTTGCATTTCATATCACTTTTCTGAGAGATGTTTTTCTCCATGAGAGAATTTGACTGAGTAGTCCTTCCAACTCGAGGGGGTACCTGTATAAGCCCAAGCCACACACCAGCAGAAGTTGCTGGGGCTACCTCTGTACATAACATCTCTAAGCGAGTTCAGCAGAGAGGTTTGCATTTACACACAGTGCTTTCTCTTTGCACCAGGGAAACAGAAGGACCAAATCCTGACCTGTAGGAATCTTTAGCAAAATTCCTTTCAACTTGACTGCAGCTAGAATTTAGCTAGAGTTTTTGGAATTGGGAATGCCTTATCAAGGATGAACGGGAGCAGTCCCCTTTTTTAATAGCAACACTGAACTATGGTAAAGAAATGTGATTCATGTAATCACTATTCTCATACCACCTAGCTTTCACTCCCATACTATTTAGAAATTTTTTTTTCAAATTAAATGCTATTGTTTCAGGTTTTTAATTTATCTTATTTCTGTTTTATGAAATAATGAAAAGTGTGATGCTGTTTGCTGTATCAAGTATTAGTTTGTTCATCATGTCTCAATACTAGCTTTTTCTAAGTGTTTAAAATTGCTAAGCACCTCATCAATATTTATGTCAATTGCCTTTAGCATATTACATGTTTCTTAACATGCCTTGTTAACATCAGACCATGTTGATACTACCTGTAAAGCGTGGATAGTAAGACTACCGGAATGTCACTATAGGCTTAGCAGTTCTGTGGTAGTACAGTGACTTCCACATAAACCAAAAAGTACTAAACTTTAAATTTTGTTTTTCATTAAAAACATCTTTCTTTTTCTACCTGTCAACCCTGGATGCATAAACAGGGATATATATGAAGGCAACATTCTTATTTTCATTCTGCTTTCTGTACTCTTGCTCATGTTAAAGAGGTGACATGCTAACAGTTTTCACCATTGTTTTGGTGGAGCTCCACAGGCTTCATCGCCCATCCTTGTCAAATGTCCTCATAGGTGCAACTGATAGGATTCAAACCTGATGTAGGACTTGATGCTCTGCTTTTGGCACATACTGTTCCTGTGGCTTTGTTTTGGCTCGTTGATGAGTTGGCAACGTAATCTTAAAAGAGTAAAAGGTAGTAAATTATTTTCATTAGTAAAACACCTTCAGTGGCCATTAAGCCGGCAACGGATTTTTAACTGAAAGGTCAGATAATTTACAATGTGGAACATAACTTCAGTTACTGCCTTTCACAATTACAAGCATGTAGTTTACATACATAATACTCTGAGTGTTTGTGACCCCATGCAATTAGCTAAAAGCTGATCTGAGAATTAGACCCTTGCTCCATTACAGAATCATAAAGAAAAAAGAGAAAAATTAGACTCAGATCCTCAAGTAAGCAAGCTAAGAGTCATTACTGTGTCTTGATACTCTGTAATACTGATATTTTGCTAAGCCCTTTGATCAGAAGAAATTTAATTAGTGGTAACCAGCTAAAGGTTACATTAGAAGACTTGAGTGTCAGCTCACTTGAAAACAAAGGATATTGTAGAATACATGGTCCAGACACACTTTTTTTTTTTAAAAAATGAAAACATAGAATTTATTATCTGTTATATTAATAGGTTTGTTGCCTTTTCTTACATTGCAAAAAACTGAGTCATGAAAGCTCAAAATGTATTTTCTGTAAAATTGAAAAGGAAATAAAAGGTCTCAAATCATACTCCTTTCCAACGGGTGACTGTACTGTGCATTCAAGTTCAGTAGCCTTCTTGGGGATTTTTTTGTTATTTTCCTGAATATCTTTCTGGAGCAGGTATGTCTTGTGATAAGTATAATATCCTGCTCCTGGATATTATAATCTGTGTAACATCTGTGGAAGTAAGGAGAAGGATAAAACCAAAGCCATAGAGAAGTGATGAAAGCTAATACTTATTCAGGAAAAACTAATTTCTTTTACCTGCCAAATGCATATTAATTTTATTTTTACATCGGTGGTTGAGCCAGGATTCAAAATAACAATTAAAAAAAAATGAAACAAAATTTTGCTTTCTGGGGGCTGTTGTGTTGTCAACTGGTGGCCGGACGCTAGGGCAGACTTTCCCCAATTAGCAGGTTGCGTGCCCCATCTGGTTGGCCAACTTCGCTGTTTATGCGTCCTACACATTACCGCAGTCGAGACTCAAAACAGTAAACACCTCGGAACACCAAAAATGCCAGAAGCCACCTTATATTTGTTGTTATTTTCTGTAATTATACCTGGGAGGACTGGAGAGTTCTAGCACTTCTTTTTTTTCCCCGTCCCTTTTTTTTTTTTTAATTTAATGTTTTATGGCTTGGTTTTTGCGTTTCATAAACTCTTGGCAACAGGTACAGCAGCTGCCTTTGCTCTTGCAGGAGATGAGATTCTCTAGGACACACACGCTTCCAGCAGTGCTTAGTCCCCTCTTTCTCCATGCAGCATGACAGAGGTGCAACCCAGAAAGCAGGACATGGTGCATACAGACTCTTGGTGTGATGTGGGACTTGCCCTCAGGTTTTTTGCCAAGGGGCACGTTCTCTTTGGTGATTTCCCTCCTCTCCTTTCTGTTCTGTGCTGTGCTTCCTAGTGAACAACGATGTCCTCTGAGCTTTAACATTCCTCTTTTACCCACCTCATCCCTGACCTAGATCAGAGGTGTCACAGTTCCAATATTTTTTTCCTTCTCTTTTTTTCTTTAACATGAAAAGGTGAGTTTGGTTTACTTTATGGTAGAAAGTCTAAGACTTTATAATGGAAAAGGTAGATGCAAGTTGTTTTAATAGAGTTCAAGTAAGGTTAAGCAGAGTTTCCCCAATTTGTACCGGTGCTGTCTAATATTTGTTTTGGAGGAACGGACAAGCAGTAGGGTGGTAAAATCAACACATGACCAAAAAAAAAACTACTCAGTCACATTCAGAAAGGATGAGAAGGAAATGTAGAAGGATCTAACAAAGAGCTGAAAACCTGACATGATGACAGAGCTGTGATTGCAACGCAATGAGATTTAGAGAATCATGTTGACTACTTGTATATATACTAGATTTTAATTTTACTGAAACCAGCTGGGAAAAAGGTACATACACTGCTGTGAAGCACTGAGTGAAAACATCTCTTCATCACACAGTGTTGGCTGAAAAGCAAATAGATATATGGGAAATTAGGTAGTATTAAGAGAAAAGAATGATACTTAAAAGAATGTAATACCATGATGTATAGTACACACTCACATAGATTACTAAATACAGTCTGCTTCAGTAAAGAAAGAAGTAAAGTCTGATTTCAGTAAAGAAAAATGCTTTGATAGAGTGAACAGTACAGAGAAAGTAAATTATGTGTCTACTCACATTTCTTTATTATTCAAGAGTAGAGAGAAAAATTTATTAGATTTATTTAACTTTTACAACTAATAAAATAAATTGTTTTTTACATAAGACACAATAGATTTGCAGTCTACACTACAGGTGACCAACTAGGTGAATTTTCCAGGGAAATTGCTCACCCTTTATTGAAGGACTCCACTTAGGAAATGTTCCGTTGGCTTTTTAAGGCAAACCAACCCCTCAACCAAAAAGCTGCAAACCACTCTCCTCCAAGCCCAGCATTCCTGAATTTGATCACATACATCTGCTTCAACACAGAAGAAAATTTCATGAGAATGTAATACTTCAGTCTTGAGCTTCCTGGAGAGCAGCTGGCTTGGGCTCCTTCACAGAGACATGGTAAGCAGTAGGTGAAGGAAGGTTTTCCAGTTAGCATTGGCAAATTCCACAAAGCGGAGAAGGTATAGAAACAGAAACAGACAGAAATTAATAATTAAAAATACCCACTTTCACTGGTAACAACCAAGAAAATACTTTCCATGCTATGTAAGTAATAGATCAACATTTAGGCTGATTAAAATTTGATAAACTACTAACTTCCCTGTTTTCTGATAGGAAGGCTGAGGCCCGAGATAAAGCGGTGTCATGCTGGGGAAGACAAACACCCTAGCATCCAATAAACTTTTTATGCACTTATTATGTTAAGACTGATTCCTATTTCCTTTGCAATTCTTTGTTTATTAATGAGTTGACTCATCCAGAGTCCAGCAGCTTGTTTCCACACCAGAGAGATGGATTTGCACCCCAGCCAAGTGGAGTCAGAGGCAGAGATAACAGCCAGCAACAACAATAGTCTTCCCCGGTCCATTTGCCAAGAACAATTGGCCGAAAGGACTTGGGGAGTAACTTATCACCAGCCCAGGGAGAGGCTGGACCTCTGAAAGAAGAGGGTTGCTGCTTGTCTACCACAGATAAACAGCAGAATGCAGCCAAAAGCCAAGCTCAAGTTGCCGGCTTTACCTGGCAGAGGAGGAGGACAGCACCCATCAGTTAACAAAACCCTCTGCGGCAACCAGCCAGTTATCTGAAGTTGCCTACAGCACAGCACACTAATGCAGCGGTCTCATTTCAAGTGCCAAATCCACACTGATGAAAACCTGAAGATAGTTGGGTCTTGCGGTATGTTTTGTTCACAAATGTGCACACATCCTAGAACTGGTTAAGCTGTTCTTCTCAGATGAAGTGACACACAACATGAGTGAGTTTTCAGATCCTGCATTATGAGTGATGTGAAATCTGCGCACAAGCATTTGTATTTGATATTTAATCCTGTTTCTGTCAAGTCTTGTTCTTCAAAATGGTGAGCACCTCTTCATATCAACTCAGCTGCATTTGGTCTCCATGGCTCTTTTGCTTGAGAGGCAAATTTTTTTACAAAGCTTACCTCAAAGTTTGACCTTGTGGCTGCATTGTGGTTCTCTCTGGGAGAAGGTCCCCCTGCTAGCTAGTCAAATGAATTCATACTTCACAAACACATTAACTCTGAGACAGTTACAGCTGTGCAGCTGTTATTTGCATGGCTTTCTGGACAAAGCAGACATCTTATTTAATAGCACTTTGAATCTAATTAAAACACCCACGAAGATAGAATTCTATGTGACACAAAACTCATTGTGGTTAATGAAATATGACTCAATATGTTTAATTTAACAATAGAATATGGCAAATTTGGGGTTTTAGAGTGGGAAGCAGCATGAAATGGTATGTTATGGATTGTCTATTACAGCTGGCCTTCATACTGTTAAACCCCCTTCAGATTAAGGAGTAACTGGAGTTTGTTAATTTGTTCTGCATTTCTTTATATCCTTTACTCAAATTTGCTTCATGATCTGACTCAAAGTCAGAAACCACCTTTCCAGTCTGGCTTGGTAGAGATAATTTTTAGAGATATTTTTGTTATTCTTTCCTCTCTCCTGTCTATACAGTTAGGTCATATTGAGATCCTTCCACTTCTTTTTCTGTAGATTTGTCCGTTCCATTGCTTCAGGCAAATCTTTCATTTGAGCTTTTATTATACCATGTGTTGCTCTTCAGCTCTTGCAACATGGCCTTTACAAATGTCAGAGACACGCGTGCTTTCCCTCAAAAAACAGGTGTTAAATTTTAACTCTGCTTTTATTTGTTTGATCATGCTACTTCTTACTTCAGATCTCAGTGCTGGCTTCCATGTAGCGTCATACCCAATTTAAGACTCTAGTTTCCTTGATGCAAGAACACAAAATTACTGTTGCTTTTTAAACTTTAAATTTCCTGTTATTTTGTATTCCAATGTTAGGCTTTACTAAGCCATTAACATTATTTTTGTTTTGCAATAGAAAGAAGAGGGATAAAAAAGCCACGGAGACTGCTTGCAATAAAATTTTGCAGAACCACGATACCAGGAGATGAGAAAGCTATGGATTTCCAAGGTACACCTGAGTTTAGGGTGGCAAAGTAATGATTTCCTGTGAATCAGCAACATTATTATAAAATATGAATATCCAAAATGTACTTACACTGTAATCTTTATGAGCCCACCTCATCCTCCTGTCTTTTCACTCCCACTTTATCCCATGACATCTAAAGTTAGGTTCTTAGCACTTTAACACTGGAGGAAGAGACCACACCTTTCCCATATCTTCTTTTTCTTTTCTTTTCTTTTTTTTTTTTTTTTTGTAAAGAGCTTAGCCCATTTTTGCATGCTCTATAAATAAATAATAGCCAGTGTGGTGCCAGGGAAGGAGAGGAAAAAGCCACATTACATCACAAGGCAAAATAAGAAATTGATAAAATTAGAAATAAATATTTTTCTTGCAAAACACAGCCCCTTTTGGGAGAAATCAATTCATTTGGTGTTTTGTGTAACAAAATTAATCTCTTCACTGTAGTAGCACTTTAGACAGCACTCTTTGTCTAAAGAGAGTGCCATGATGTGGAAAGACTTTTGGGACAACTAGATGACTAGGAAGACCAAAGCTATGGGTCATTCTTCCCTGAGCATCATCTTGCAAGCTACCAGCCAGCAGTGGCTGCAAGGCCAAGGCTGGGGATGCTCCATGTGCTGCCAAACCCCCAGGCAGGGACCAGGAGCTTGGCAACAACCTCCACCTTTGGCTACTGGTTGCAACAGTGCTCTTCCCTTGTGCTGGGTGTTTGCCAGCAGGACAAGTGCCCTGTCAGGCTCTGCCAGGTGAGGGTAGGCATGGTTGTGAAGGCAGAAAAAGAAAGGGAATAGCAGAGGTGAGAAGGAGCGGTGGGGCCAGGAGCTGCTCACATCAGCATGACTTTCTACTTAGGTCAGTGTGGTACAGTGGTTGAGCATTTATTTGCCCCCATTGTTAGCCCAGAGTCAACATGTCACCAGTTTGGCTTCAAAATCCCATTAGTATGAATTTCCCTTAAGGTATTGGGGTTTTCAGCCCATAACCTTACTTATGTTTCTAAGCATTCAGGCCATATAAGTGCCAGCAAAGACAGGCTTCTGCTTTAACACAAGCATCAATAGTGCTGCAACGGGTTTGGCATTTGGTGTAAAACAACTACTTTTATTTTAAAAGATGTGTTATCAAATCGATTTGCCTGTTGAGTTTTCACTGTATCTCATCCCATCTAATAACTAATAAAAGCCTCCCTTTTGTGGTGTCTTATTAACCTTGACTGAGATTCAGTTCTGCTTTTATTCGGATTCTAGTTTTTTCACAAAGAATTGAGGAAGCCAAAACAGTTCTCCATCTGCTACAGCGGTAATATAAGGCTGAATGTTATCTAATTCTTTAGTGTTGTAGATTTCTTATCAGTAACAAAATATAGATAAGAAACATGAACTGCATCGGATTCCTAAGAGAAACGTAGGGGGTGAGGAAGTTAAATACCTTTTATGAGTTCAGAAGGGAATGATGTCATAAATGTCTTTCTAAAAAGAGAACAAAATATACAGCCACTTCAGGTGCAGCGTGACTGTCTGCGTAGGAGAGTGTTTGGAGCTACAAAATGCTTTTGGTATCTTTCTGACCTGGAAAGGCCAAGAAACACTGGTCAGTCCTGAGTAACAGTAGGAAGAAACCCACAAAAGAAGTTACGTTTCAGGACAGAGAAGATTTGTTAGTGCAGTGCCAAGACTGTCAGTTGTTTCCACTACCATTATGATTACCAGACATATTGGACTGTAATTTATCATTTCTCCATCTTATACCCTCGGGATATGTTTGGCAGCTGATAGTGCTTTTTATCATCTCACAGATTACTGTGCTGTATTCACACACCCAGCAAGACAGAGTTCTGTCAAAGAGTTTGAGGGACTCTTCCTACAACTACTGGGATTGGCAGCACACTGATATTTCAGTTTTGGGGTGCATATACCACTAGAGTGAATCTTCCACTTGGACCCTCAGCTGCTTCTTTTAGGATAGCTTCTTCAGGTACAGCAGTAACATTGGCTCAAAGAGGATTCTAAGCAGTCAATTCATCCTTTCTCACCACAGATTGACCAATTGCATACCTGGTAGCCATGCCAGGTAGTAGCCTTTCTTTTTTCACAGAGTGAAGGGCTTTAGAAGTCGGGTAACACTTCCACCTGCCTTCTTACTTCCTTTTTACACAGGCAGATGCAGGTGCTTGTGGTTTTTCTCCCCTTCCCGGTGTGTTAATCTGCTAACAGTCAGCAAATGCACCTGGCAGGCATGTCTGAGACTAAGGAGTGAGACTGCGTGGCCTGCAGAAGAGCACCTGATGTTATTTCAAAATAGCATTTGAAAGTGGCAAAGGCAAATAACCCTTCCTCCAGATACAGATTGGGACCTCCTCTAATTTAATCCAGTTCTGTAGTAATCCGGATTATCTAATTTAATCTAATCTAATTTAGTGTAACTTGTCCCCTAACAGATCCAAAATGATGGGAGACCTGGAGATCTACAAAAATCTCTGAACTTTTCAACAAATACTGCTATTCTGAACTGTCTGTGGACAATGCCTTCCTACTAGTAATTAAAAACACTTGTGTTTTCTTTATTGATGCAGAGGACACTGAAGGTTTCCCAGGGTTTCAGCCATGGTGTGTACATAGAACCATGACAGCCCCCAGCAAAAGAAAGCCATGTGTGGGATGGCAGCTTGATTTGGAGGGATGATTCAGAAGATGGTGGCTGGAAGCTGCTGCAACATCAGCTTGAATCTGGCTTCATCTCGCAGAGTTTTGCCTTTAGTGAAGGAAGGACTCCTGTTCATAAACCGTGGGTTGGATTGGAAGGACGCTGTTTCAGAGTGTTAAAAGGTGTTTGGTTATTGCCCTTGAATGTGCAAGGGCTCTGAACAAGAATAACCTGTCTACATAGTTGTAATGTTCAAAGAGGTGTGTAATCTAGTGCCCTGGTGAGAAGGTGGGAGGGCTAATGTTTCGGTTGCACATTAAATACTGGCCTTAACCAGTTGCTGTGGTTCCCTAGTAGTGGAATATGCAAGGAGGAGAGATACAAACCTCAAATGTCTCCCTCACCTCCAAAGAGATGAGACCCAATGCTCATTGTGGGTTGGTCACGGCTGCGTGTTCCCCCCAGGCTGCCTCATGGGGTGGAAAGGAATAAGGCTGCGAGGAGCAACAGAGAAGATACTACTTTGTTCTGCAGGTGTTCTTCTGGGATGCCACTGCAAAATTCAGGGCCCGATAAAACTTTTGCTAGGTCAACCTGGGATCGGCACACTAGCCTTAACTTTCACCCCACTTTCCCAGGGCATAAAGGGAGAGAACTATTTTTACACCTCTGGAATTGCCTTTCATTAATCAACATTGGAAAATGTATTAAAGATTAAAAATAATTGCAAGAAAAATTTTTAGTTAGTATTTAGTTTTATCCTTTAAGGAAATAAATTTCTGTGGTCAGTGCTTTGCTCTCTTGAATATTAACACAACTGTGGTATGTCTATATATATATTTATATACCTATATTGATAGATAAATATAAGAGATATATATCATTATGCCTGAAGAAGTATTCTGCTGAAGTCCATTTAATGAGACATTCCAGATGCCTGATAACCATTCATTTAGAAACATGTACTTGCCTGAAAAATTTTAATTAACAAGTAATTTCAGCAGATTGTAGCTCCATGTGATCTTCTCTACTCTTCACTAGTTTAAGGACTTTTGTGTTATTTTCAAATTTTGACACCTTTTGCCACCACTTCTTTTTTTCCAGGCCACTAATTTAAAAGTCCCATCTGGAGGCCTGACAATCTTAACTCATCATAGCTACCCACATCTTACCAGTAGTTTGTACTGTTTGTTGCCTTACACTGCAGTTTGTAATAGTGTGTAAGGTTCTGGCAATGGAGCATGTTGTGTCTGTGCCACGGGCTGAGTGAACGCAGAAGTGCAGGTTGCTGTGGCTTTGAGGTTTTTCCCATCTCTTTGTTAGTTTCTGATTTAAGACAAAAGCATTTTTCTTCTTCCTCCATCAGTGGGTAGTGTCTTCCACAGTCCACTGAGACTACTTTCTGTCAAAGCTTTGTTCAAACGCCAAGTACATTTTATTAACTCATTCCTTTCTCTTTTTTTCTCCCTGTTTATTTGATGGCTAGAAAATTGTTCCTCCATCCGACCTCTCTACCTGATATTTGAGTGATGGCCAGTGACTGCAAAAAGCTATGTCCGAAGGCACCTGGGGTATCAGAGAGGTGCCTTACAAGAGTGGTTAGAAATATGTAATATATTACAGTATTACAATGTAAAATTAATGGTTTGCACCCTAGGACTGGGTCCATTAGCTTCACTGCTTCACATGTGTGTGTATGAGCCTCCCCTCTGTGCTTGGGAAGATCACGGAACAAATCTTTCTAGATGCCATGCTTGGGCACATGAAGGACAGGGAGATGATTCAGGACAGCCAGCATGGCTTTACCAGGGGCGGGTCCTGCCTGACTAACCTAGTGGCTTTCTATGGTAGGGTGAATATGTCGGTAGATAAAGGACGACCTATGGATGTGATCTATCTGGAGCCCCTTTAAGGCTTTTGACAGGGTTCCCCACAACATCCTGCTCACCAAATTGGAGGGATGCGGATTTGATGGGTGGACTTTTCAGTGGATAAGGAACTGGCTGGATGGTCACATCCAGAGGGTGGTACTCAATGGCTTCAGGTCCAGCTGGAGAGCAGTGACAAGTGGTGTCCCTCAAGGGTCTGTGCTGGGACTGGTGCTGTTTAACATTTTTATCAATGATATAGACAGAGGGATTGAGCGCACCATCAGCAAGTTTGCAGATGACACCAAGCTGTGTGGTGGTGTTGATACACCAGAGGGACAAGGTGTCATCCAGAGGGACCTGAACAGGCTGGGAAGGTGGGCCCAGGTGAGCCTCATGAGGTTCAACAGGTGCAAGTGCAGGGTTCTGCACCTGGGCTGGAATAGTCCTCACTATCAATACAGACTAGAGGAGAGGTATTAGAAAGCAGCCCTGAGGAAAAGGACTCGGGAGTTAATGGATGAGAAGCTGGACATGAGCAGGTGTTGTGCACTTGCAGCCCAGAAGGCCAATCACATTCTGGATTGCGTCAAAAGATGTGTTGCCAGCAGACCCAGAGAGGTGAGTCTGCCACTTTGCTCTGCTATGGTGAGACCTCACCTGGAGTGCTGTGTGTATGACTGGAGCCCTCGAGAGGAAGGACACGGACCTGATGGAGCGGGTCCAGAGGAGGTCTATAGGTTGGAGCACCTTTGCTACAAGGACAGGCCGAGGGAGCCAGAGTTGTTCAGCCTGGAGAAGGGGAGGCTCCAGTAGACCTAATAGAAGCCTTTCAGTACCTGAAGGGGGCCTACAGGAAGGCTGGGGAGGGTCTGTTTACAAAGACCTGCAGTGGCAGGGGAGCAATGGTTTCAAGCTGGAGAAGAGCAGATTTAGACTGCATATCAGGAATAGGTTCTTTACTCTGAGGGTGGTGAACCACTGGAACGGGTTGCCCAGGGAGGTGGTTGAGGTCCCTTCCCTGGAGATATTCAAGGTGAGGCTTGATGACGCCCTGGGCAACCTGGTCTAGTTGGGGGTGTCCCTGCTGACTGCAGGGAGGTTGGACTAGATGACCCTACAGGTCCCTTCTGGCCAATTCTAAGATTCTGTGATTCTATGATGAGAAATGCAGCATATAAATCCACACGCCCATCTTCTCAGTGCCTCATTCCAGACAACTGCTGAAGATGTAAGCAACTAAAAGCAGTGTGGTACCTCTAAAGGTAAGACTGGTAGAAAGCCCTTGATTGCAGTGTGTCCTCCAACTTTGTAGAAGTTTGAATAGGCATCTCAATTTTATGACTGTGGTCCCAATCAGTACTACTGCAACCGTAGTAATGGTAGTTCAACAATAGTAATTGTTACATTAGAGTACCTGAAATGGTAAGCCTCCTTTCACCACCAGATGTTGAGCATGCAAAGGCCTGCAAGAGCATTGTAATAAAACCAATAATATGTGTTGACTTAAGGAGTTGTGTCAAGGAACTACACTTCCTTCTTCTGGTATCTGAACTTTATCAACAAACAGAGGTCCCAGGCCAGATGCCGTCATGACAACAAATGTTAATGGTAGTAACAGATATTTAAAAAGCTTATTTTCAGCCTGATTTCTCACAGTTATATTTTTTAAAATCCATATTTTGGTCTTTCTGTGTACAGTAGGTAGGTCCAAGTAGAGTGGTGTGACAGCTGTAACCTCACCATAGTGAATATGTTATAAGGAACAAGAAGCAGCAAACTTAAAGGAATTAAAAAGCAAAAGTTAATCATATATTAGAAGTTGTTCCTAGGCATGCTAACTGGAGTGCTCAGGAGAACATATTTACTATTTATTGTAACTTTTTTCCAAAGTAATTTCAAGTATTCAACAGTTAAACCTCACATCATTCATATGGGTTAAGCATAAATTTCTTTTCAGTGAAGCAAAAGTAAGACTTTCGAGTCATCAGAAAGGCTTTGTGTTTGTGTGTCTCCAAACCTGGTAGCATATAGGCGTCAGTTTGGGTTCTTCAGCCAATGATGACTGCAGGAGGCTCGTGCATCAGAGCACAAGTCAGCTGGCTGTCGGTCTTATGCTCATGATAAAAGCTCCAGACTTGAAAAGCAGGATCTTCCATTAAAAAATTACTTTAATTTCTAAACAAGCTCTATGTACACAGCCTTATCTAGAGAAGCCTGTATTGCCTCTGCTTTGAGATAACAGAAAAATAAATATTGGCCAGGACCACATTTCAGTAGATGAAACTTGTAAGTGCCTTTGTCACAGCTGCTACCTACTTGAGGAGGATTTGCTGTGCATCAAACAGGATCCAGAGCCTATAAGCATGGGGGATGGATGGCTTGTGTGTTCCCTGAGCTGAAATGTCTTTCAATTCTTCTGGTATTTATGCCAAGCTGCTGATATTAGGGTCAAAGGGTTGTTTCAGGCAGCCTTCATTTGAATCCATCTCATTCACCCATGGAGGAAAAATATGGTTTCATTGGTTGTTTTATGTCCTTTAATTTTACTGTGGTTAATTCAAAGCTTGAGATTCCTTTTTAGCTGAAAGCTTCGGCAGGTCCTAGAACCAGGTATACATTTCCAAGCAGAGAAAGGTTGTCTTATGGGTCTTTAAGTAGAAATATTCCTTGGCACGTAAGCCTGAGTGGTGGATGTTTATCACTTTCATTAAAAGGTATGTCCATTTGCAGGATACCTTGCTGGTATGAAAGAAAAGTTGCTTTCCTCTTTTTTCTAGAGGGGGAGACTTATGCCTGATTTGCACTGTGTCAAGTGCCCTGTGCTAGTGGGAATGATGGTTAAAAGCCTACCTTGTATTATTGATTTAGTGATATGATCTGCTTACCATCACAAACTCCACGTAGTGCTTTGTACACACGAAAAGCAAGTAGCTACAGCTCAGTTTCTGCTGTTTGCAGGGCTTGAGAGTCTAGTGTAAAAGTCAGATCCTGAGCCAACTGCCAGTTGTGAATACAGGAAATCAGCCATCAGTATAAATAATACAAGTTTAGCAAGCAATATGTGTGGTTAAATACATTTTTAATATCATAAAAACAGAGTAAGATTTTCCTTCTTTCCTCTTCTCAAGCAGGAAGATGAGTAGCAGAATATGTGGAATAAGAGACACTATTTGCTTTGAAGTTTTCTATAAAATGATGGTTCAAAGAGGTGTTTGCTCGTGTCTGTCTTTAAGAGGAATGTTATGACCTGCCCCAGAGTATGAGGAACTGACAGTAGCCCCTAGTGAAGGGTTTTCAGTTAAGACTGGGCTTGATAGAAACAGGAATTTTGGTGGGTTATGCCACTGGTTGAATGTTCCCAGGCTACCTTTGGTACTTCCCAGTTTTGTGATCAAAATACATGATCCTCTGCATGAGACAGAGGAATAAAACAGATTAAACTATTCAAAGGTTGGTGGTATGATGCGACTGTCCCTGCCACAGCCTCTTTGCAAACTACTGCTGTTTTCTTCCATGGCACAACACTGAAGTCAGTATAACTCAGTGACAACTCCAGCATTAGTTCCAGATAACTGATTGGTTTTCCTTTGTTTTGAGAATATTCCCCATCTCTCTTGAAGAAGATTTAATTGCCATAGGTCTGTCTGGGAAGAGGAAAAGTAGACAAATATGTAATTCTAGAGTAGCTGCCTTTGTGTGGTTGGCTACTTAGGGTTTCTACAAAATGTAAATGTCCTTGACAGGACAAGAGGAAATGGGCACAAACTTGTACATGAGAAGTTCCATCTAAACAAAAGGAGTGAAGAAATTCCTTCACTTTGAGGGTGGCAAAGCACTGGAACAGGCTACCCAGAGGAATCTCCCACCTGGACAAGTTCCTGTGCAACCTGCTCTAGGTGGACCTGCTTTGGCATTCAAAACAAACTCCACAGCCCCTCTTCCTGTCTTGTATCAGTGGTAATAAGTTTGTTGAACACAGTGCTTAACATTCATGATGTTTTGATGTCTTTCTCCACCAAACAGGATTAACAAGATTGCTCAGGGCAAGCTAGAAAAAGCTAATTTAGCTAAATTGTTGTCTAGCCAAATTAGCTATATTTAATCACTCTTATCTGCAGTCATCTTACTTTTTCTGTTTCTGCAGAATGCAGTTATACCCATTTCCAAGAAGTTTCTAGACAACTCTGTGTTCAAAGGAATGATGGCATGTTTCTCTGCTACCTTTGGCCTCCTTGATGACTGACTTCATCTTGTTTGATGATGTCTTTTCCTGGGTTTTGTGACAGTATTATTTTCCATTTCCTCTCTCTTTTCCTGCCTTCTTTGTCCAGGAGTGCTCTCCCTTTCCTCTCCTTGGTGTCTAGGGAAACGTCCTACCATGTGTCTGTCTTTGGTCTTCTCACCATATAGCCATGAGCTTCCTGTGCACTTTATGAAGCTCTTTACTCTTCAACACCACCCTTTACTCTCTAGGTTATGCCATGATCCCTTGTTTTAACGTGTGTGACTTTATTAGATGTTGATAAAGCATCCATATTACCAAGGAATTAGCATCCTCTAAAATATTTCCCACTCTGGCAACCTTTGCCTTATCCATGAGTATTTTACTATCAGCAAAATGTGTAAGTATTGACAGCCCGTTCTGAGACCTCCTCTCACTGCACACTGGTTACTCCCTGGAGATTAACATTTTGCAGTGGGGAACATCATGCGCTCCCCAGTCCCCGATTCCCACAGCAGCCCCAGGTGGGGTCTCCCAGCCAGGCTAATTTACAGCTGCTCTCATGCTTTTAAGTTTAGTGAGTGACCATGTGGCCTCCAGTTGGTTGACAATTTAAGAACAAGAGACCTGGACAAGCAGCATCTCTCCTGGAATACCCTAGGTCCTGCAGCAGGCACACACAGGTTGCTGGACTCAGGTACCTTTTTTTAAATTGCTTCTCCCTTTGTCTGTGTGGATAAACACGTGCCTGTCTTCATGCATTTTTATCTTCCACTCCTCTGCTCACAAATTCTTGTACTCTACAGAAGACCATGACTGGTTACCTTTCTTCTTGTCTAACCCTGCTGCTCCCACCTTATCTATTTTACAAATTATATTCCTCAGCTGTCTTCAAACTTTCTTCCTATTAGTGTTATGCAGTTCCTCTGATGGTATGCAGTAAATTCCTGGCTGTAGATCTATTCCTTTGGTGAACCTAAGGGAACCATGACCACTAGGTTATGCTGCCATGTGTCTTGGATGGGTTTGTCATGTACATGAAATAGAAAGGGGATTGAATGTTAGCTTGGTTTAGAACAAAACACAGTGAGTAGTCAATGTGGGATTTTTATATTTATTTCATTTATCACATGATATCAAGAGACTTAACTTTAAAATCCATAGAATACATACTTTAATACAGCAATTTCTCAATTCATATGCTTCTGTAGTAGAAGAATGGAAATACTGAGACTTATGGGTATAAAAATATAAGCAGTAAGATGAAGAGCTAAAAATGAAGAAAGAAGCTGTTGGCTTGGTGAGAGCTAGAAAGAAAAAAAGTCCTTGTACCGGAAGTGTAGAATTGTAGATTGTAGGACAGAAGAGCCAAGTTTGAAGGGAGTGAAGTGCATAAGGAAGGCATGTGTGTTTAATCTTAATCAGCTAGCTCCATTTAAAAGGGTGGCTATTTGCTTTATACTTGGATCTCTGGACTCGAATCTCTTTGCTTCTGTGAAACCATAAATACTGCATTTGACATCAGCTGCTACAGGGAAAAGCAGCTCATTACTGGTCCAAAACATCCAAATTAGATTATGTGACATACTGAAGGTCTAAAACAAACATTAAGTAATGGCACCACTGTCAGTTAGAATTACAGTCCTCCATGGTTTTGGATCTTCTTTTCTAAAGAGAGGTGGCATGGCAGCTCAGAAGAGAAAAATAAAGGGAAAAAAATTTGCTCTTATTGGTCCCCTAAATTGCAGCTGGCTTTGAAAGAGCAACACCAGAGTCCAACTTTTTTGGGTGGGTATTGTAGTATACTGGTTATGAGCCACCAGAAAGGTACAGGGCAGATCAGGGAGAAAGTGCTGATTAAAATATAATTAAAAACAGTCTTCTTGCTATACAGCATGTGGAGTTAGCCAGAAATTGTGAGTGAGTAACTCTCTCTCCACAAGTGAGTTTTGTGGGTTCTTTTTCCTGATCTGCATTCACTTTCTGGATATCTCGAGGCATTTGAAAGTTCTGCTCATGCCTGCATTCCCTGTTTCTTGCATTTCAGGTTGGTTTTACTTAGGATATGCTGATAAATCACAGGGGCTCTGTAATATGTCAAATATCACAATGGACCAGCATTCATATTGGCAGATAAAAGCAGCTGCAGGTTACTTAAGAGGGTGTGTGCAGTGTAATGGAAGAGAATTCAACCATGGAAAAAAACAGCCTCCAGTATTCCATCATTAAGAGGAACACATTTAAAGCAGCTGCAGAATTAATAGACAGGAAATTCTTTCTTTATGATCCATGAAATCTTCAATCTATATTATCCTATTCTTCCTGACAACTTCTAATTGCATAACTGAATTTCCCTGTTTATTAATTTTGCAGCACAGTGACTTACAATTGAGAGTAAATTGCCTGAAAGCAAAATTCTGTCGCATTTAACCAAACTGTAAGAATTGGAGGGCCACAGAGCGCGTAGCATTTCCAGCAATTATATATTCTTTTCCTGCAGCCAGTGGAGTCTCAACTATTGAAACCAGGGTTTCTGGCCACGATGGTCAAAGTCCCACATAGACAGCAGTCAGTTTCTTTTCCTCCAGATAGAAGAGCACTCACTTGTCATGAGATTGCCCTTTCCTTACTGCTGTGCCATTTTCTAGGCTGTCAAACTCATAACATTTTGTGGGTGGCAAAATGATGTCATTTTATTCAACAGCTTGTAGTAATTTCCACTCCCAACCCTTCATGAGAGGTACAAATTACCAAAGAAAGAGGGCTATAAGCTTACAGATGGCAATATCGCTTTTCTTTTCCATAGAGATCACAGTATCCTTCTTTCTAGCTGAATGACAATTGTGCTGTCACTAAAATTACATAATGCTGTGTCCCTTGAGTGGTTGTAGTTTGGGATTCAAAGGACAGCTGTCAAAATACAACTTATTCCTTGCTCTGTTCTGAGCTTTAGAAGCCTCTTAGGAGGTGTATGAATGAATTTGCTTTTTTTTTTTAATTTGGTGGATTATAGACAGACTTAACAGTGGAGTGTAAATGGGAAAACTACATTTACACAACAAGTGACATACTTGAGATACAAATGGCACACCAAAATGACTAGCGGTGGCTCTAAATCATGGGGACCACAACCAGTGCTGACTCAGTGGAGTTTGGTAGCCTATAGTAAAAAAAGGTTCTTCTCTTTGTTTTGTATACTATCACACCATGCAATCTGTAGTAAAAGCTACTCTGATTGTCCAGGTTTTGTCTGGTGTCTCGAAGTCATCTCTGCTGTGGTACCCTCCACTGCTGGATGCTGGCTCTGAGTGCCTGCCAGTTACTATGAAGAGGTGTTAAATCAGAGAGTCTCAGCCTTTGAACATAATTAGAAGGGGAAAACTCACATAGTTTTAGAAGACTTTCTCAAACAAGAATAAAAAAGAGGAAAAGGGTTGGGAAAAAGTATCTTGGTTTGGATAAGCATCATGGTTTAACCCTGATGCTTATCAGTGCAGTTACTCCTTCCTTTCCCAGTGGGAAGGGTAAAAGTGAGAAAACCTGTGGGTCAAGATAAAGGTAGTTTAATAGGTAAAGCAAAAAATATGTGCACAAGCAAAGCAAAATAAGGAATTGATTCACTACTTGCTATCAGCAGGCAGGTGTTCAGCTGGATCCAGGAAAGCAGAGTGCAATGGTTACTTGGGAAGACAAACACCATCACTCCAAATGTCCCCTTTTCTCCTTCTTTCACCTCTGGTCAGTCGGGTTCTGCTGTCCCAGCTATGTTCGCTCCCAGCCTGCCCACTGGCAGAGCAGCAGGAGGAACAGAAAAGACCTTGATTCTGTGTAAGTGCTGCTCAGCAGTAACTAAAACATCCCTGAGTTATCAACACTGTTTCCAAACCATAACACCATAGGAGCTACTATGAAGAAAACCAACTCCATCCCAGCCAAAACCAGTACAGTAAGTCAAATATATGGCCATATTTCCATTTGGGAATGGAACAGGACAGAGCAATTTTTATGAGGGCTGCAGCAGCTCCCGAAAAGTTAGTTTTATTCCATCCAAAACCGAGCATGACAAAGAATTTTCACACCATTTTCACAAGATTAAAAAGATTTAGTTAAAGTATTTCTAAATGACAGAAGACGGCAAAGTTCAACATGGCCAATGCAGGTCTTAAAACAGAAAACCTGGAGGCTCAACTTTGCCTGCTCAGATGACTACATTAGCTCAACTGGATGATGCACCTGGTATTTCTTCCCTGTGGGTCTTGGGCAGCTTCTTGTTTTCCCTCACTGCTTCCAGATATTATCATCCTCTGCTGCCATAACTTCAGCTGCTGCTGTAAAATATGTATCAGAAACAGGAAGCTCTGAAGAAAACAAGCCTGCCTCTAGTGAAGTCCTTGAAATGGGGGGAAGATATAAGAAAGTAAAGGGAAGCTGAGAAAAACAGAGCAACAAAGCTGCTTCTAAGGGCCATATTCCCCACCTGCAAACAGCCCTGCATTACTTGAGTAGGACAGAAGAGGAAAAAGTGTGGAACAGAGATGTGTGTGGATCAAGCTTTGGTTTGCAGAGCAGGTATTCCTAGATACTATCAAGCAGAGCAGTTTACAGAGGGATGTAGATTGTTTTGGTTGGCAGTAAGAAAATCACATTCGAAAAAACCCCAAACAAACTAAATGCATAGATAGTGTCATCTTTTCATGTCAGGGCTGCAGAAGAGAAGTAGTTGTCTGTGACAAGAATAGAAAGGGAAACATCTGCAAAATAGTCAAACTCCTAGATAAGATGCTAGTCCTGTTTTAGAGATGCATTTAACGTGGGGGATAAGGTGACTGCGTTGTACAGGCATTAAAACACATGTGCTGCTCAGCTATGTGTGAATGGATGAGAGGATGGTTGATTATTTTTCATTTCCCAGTCTGGTTTGTGCACAAGCTTTGTGGGACTGTACTCATCAATGAATGAGAGCTGTTGGCTTGTTTAGTCTAGCAGAACAAAAGCTGAGAATGGATGTCACTGCTACTTCTAAATACTGTCAGTGAGAGGAAAGGAGTATTTCATCTAAAGGACAATGCTGGCACAGGAACATCCTGGTATGAATGAGCTATAAATAAATGTAGACTATGAAAAAAGTTCATAATCATAGATGAGGGACTACAGAGTGGTGTAGGCAAAAGAACTCTTACTGGTTTTAAAACAGAGTTAAGGCAGTTTGCAAACAGGACTGTACAGTGTTATTATCTGGCAGAACAAGGACCATGACCTCTGAGGTCCTCTCCAGTCCTAGGCTCCCTTGGTCCTATGAGATGTTTACCTTGGGTCTATGCAATGCACAGCCTTCCTTACCACACACTACCCTCCAAGGACTTTCCTTGGCCAAACACAACATGTGGATAGACAACTTGTTGGTACTGTTTCACCTCTGCAGGCCAAAGCATCCACCAGGAATGAGGCAGTGCCTCTTAGTTGGTGGGAGTCTGGAGAGTCAAGAGGTGGTGGGCTGACTCTGGGGTATCGGGATTACTCCTCTGCAAAGATTTTGAGATTAGTAGTGCTTCCAGAACTGAGGTAAGAGCTCTGAGAAGCTTGGCTGATAGTGTACAGGAACTGTAGGATTCACTGGGAGTCATGACCAGCAGTGACTGTTGGCATCCAGAGATGAGCCCCTCTTGCTGATAACAATGCAGGTTTATTGGTGTGTATTGGCAATTTTCTCTTGATTGGGCAGTTGTTTTAGATCAGCTGTTGTGAACATCAGCTACCACCTGTAGCTTGATGGTCTTTGATTCCTTTTTCCCCCCAGATATATTTTGTCACCCAGAATGAGCTGTTGTGAACTACCCATCGGTGAGGAGCAATTGCAGCAAGCGTCTCTAGACATGGTTGATCCATCCCTAAGCAGTAGCTGCTGCTGATAGTTCCTTTTCCTTGGGACTCTGCCCCAAGTCCTTCCTGTTCAGCTGCTCTGTGGTGATGCTCAGGTCCTTACCCTGGGACAGGCACCTGGGCATAGGGACATTGGTGTCTGGCTGAAATTTTCTGCATATCACCCCTTTATCTGATGTGCCCTCACTTTGTGTGATGGGACACAAGCACAGCTTGGGTTATGTGACAGCTTTGTGGGTGTTCTTCCAAGCAAACTTTAGAGAGACAGCAGTTGCCATCAGGCTACCTGCAGAGCTTCTTGCAGTTCTTGGAGCAGTTCTTGGGAGAACTGTTCTCCCAATCCTTGATTTGTTCCCAATGCAGTCCATAGAAGCAGGAGAGCTACGAAGAAAGTTTATCAGCTCCAAAGGCAGAGGGAGCAGGAAGCTGGAGTGAGGTGGTGGACAGGCTAATTGTATTGTAATCAAAATCCAAATCAGCAAACAGGAAGTGCTAATTTACATAAGCAATATTAATCTTTTTAGCATTTTTTGGAGAGGAAAGAGGTATTCTCAGAGAAAGATTTATTCTTATTGGCAGTTCTGACCTAGCAGTACTCCTCGCTAATCACAGAGAGCTTAACTGTAATCTGTACCTGTCCATCTTGGGAGCGTTAAACCATTATACTTGGGTTTCTACTGAAAGTGATGCTGTATTTCTGTCATTTTAATGTGGTCTGGGTCTTAGATGGAAACCACATTTGTGAAAAACAATTTCAAAATGGCTTTTAATTAATCTAATTCTAATTACGGTAAGAGGATTGTTTAAGATACTAATTTCATTTCAAAGTCTATTTTAAAATGTGTTAGATGCACAGGAGACAAGCAGACCAAAAATACCCTCACAAGTGTGAGTGTATTATTAGAAACCAGCTTACTTAACAGGAGGAGGTACTTTCTGTGGTTAGACAACTCACCTGGTTGTATCAGGACACTGTTCTTCAAGGTCTGAGAATTAGTCATTCTCACCCACACCGATACTGCCTTTTTCTTTAAGGGGGTCTGTTGGTATTTTTTTTGTATGATGAAGGGGGGAAATAATTTGTGCTTACCTTTTTTTTTAATAGTTCTTCTTTTTGAATTCTTGATTAGTCAAACACTTAATTTGAAGAGCACAGAAATAACAAACTTTTCTAGACAAACGAGGTTTCTCCTTTTTTTAGCTTGACAATAAATGTAGTTTGAATATTTGGTAATTGTTTGACATATACTTAATAAGGATTTTTGGAAGTCTGGTTTCGAGGCTTTCAAAAGTAATTAAATATTTTTAAAGAAAAGATAATTCTAATTCCAATTTTTACTTTTTTTTTTTTTTTTACTTTTTTTTTTTTAATAACCAGTGTTTTTAAGTAATTGTGGCCCTTGCAAAGATGCTGTAGCATAACAGTGACCTGAGCAACCAAAGCCAGCACTGACTTTAAGTGGAAACCAGCCCATGTAGGAAGACAGGTGTTGGGGACATGTCAAAAGACAGCACAGCTGGCTCCTTCCTGGCACAGGAGGTAGGGTGAGAGGGAAGCCTTCAGAGAAGGAACAATGTGTGGAAGTAAGAGTCTGGAAGACACAGTATAAAGGGAAGCCCACCTGCCTGGACACATTTGTGCATCTGAGCACAAGCAGCAGCTCATCAGGGCAAGGAAGGGTGCGAGGTTGGCCCAGTCTGGCTGGGTGTGAGCCTTGGTGTGTCAGGAGGACAGACCTGGGCAGGGGTGGCCGTGCCAGGTGCCAGCCAAGGCCTTGGGTGCCTGTGTCCGCCTGTATGTGTGCGTGCCGATTTGTTTAGCTGCCTGATGTTTTCATCAAAATGGACTTTTCTGTTAAACTGAGACACTGATTTTTGCCCACTTCCCCAGCCCACACTCAAGGACTTGGAATCTAAAATTAAAATTAGACTTAAAATCTAAACTGAAATTAATTAAAATTGGAGCAGTTACAGAAATACAAACCCCTCTCCCATGTTACATCAGCTTGCAGCTCTCTCATACTAGTTATCTTTTACTGTTATTTGCTACTAATATTATTATTATTTACTGCTTATTGTTAGGCTGCTGTGACTCAAGCATGCCCAGCAGTTCTATACACACTTTAAAAGATGCACTTATATATTAAAATAAGGTAGTGTATAAATATTAATATTAATCATTTATAACAATACAGAAAAAGAATTATTGTTATGTGTTTTCTAAATGAAAAAATATAATTATATGTTATTATAATATATAATTATGTATAACAATGGCATATAATTATGGTATATATATCATCATAGACTCATAGAATCATTTGAAGAGACCCTTGGGATATACTATGTCTTATACTGTATGTGGTATATAAAATGATACATAATATATAGTTATATCTTATATATCAAATATAATGTGCGTCATAATAATATTTAATAATGAAATACAGAATTATATACGCTTATATTTATATATTAAAATATTATATACAAATAAAACAAGATATAAGATATAGATATGTAAATTTTAAAATAGGGGAACATCGGTGCCCGAAGCGGCCCCGCGGGCGTGAGCAGCCGGCAAGAGCCTGCGGGTTGAAGTCGCCTCACCGGTCATTGAGGGGGCACGGCAGGGTGGCCCCGGTTCTGCTGAGATTTCTGCCGGCCCTAAGCCGGCTCCAGCCCTTGGTGGCTCTCGCTGTCCCTCCCCGGACTCTCCTTTGCCCGGTTCCTCCATGAGGTCAAGAGTGTGGGGCCTCTGTCCCTGGCAGTAGTTGCAATTCCCTGGCTGGTGCTTACTCTGTGCCCCCCCACCCTCCACAA
>VZTM01040193.1:0-146962 GCA_013400555.1 Jacana jacana
TGATTTTATGATTCTATGATATTGTATGGGATAAGCAAAAGCTGCAGTGTACTCTGTGAATGTGCACTCATATGTTTTCCATTAGGAAAACATCTAAAAGTAAACTGGAAAATAACATTTAGCAAATATTACCCTGAAATCAACCATAACTTTAATTAAATAAACATAAGCAGGCAGTTGAAAATCAGATCTGAAATCTTTAGTAATGAGCACCATAACTAGTCAGATACTGCATCAGTGCTGGTAATTCGTTAACAATACTGGGAGAGATCATATAAAAATGACAATATCTATTTCAGAAAAGAAGTTGATGAAATGTTGGCAAATATGTGCTGCTGCAGGGGGAGGTGTGTGTATCCCCCTGTGGCAGCAGAGTGACTAGGAATGAAAGTTTTTCAAAGAAATGGATTCAAAATAAATCCTTGCTTGGGACTGTGCCTCGGCAGCTCAGACCGAACCACTGCCCCCCCAGGATGCTCATCCTGGGGTGCTGAGCCCTGAGTTTGGGAACAAGTGCACCTCTGGTCCCTGGTCTGCTGTTAGCAAGGTGGATATCTCACCACCTGCATGAATGACAAAATCCAATAGGGGAAAAAAAAAAGCCTTCCCAAAATTAAAATGTGTTTTTCTGGTTGTTAATAAATCTCCCCAAGTACCATGAGCAGGTGTCTGGTATCCTCCACTTTGGCAGCGATGTGCTGCGACCTTTTTGGTTTCTCTTTACTGTGACACTGTTCCTCTGGCATGGTGAACCTTAAAAGTGGTAATAAGAAAAACCATGCTCCTACAAAATGGCATTTTTTAGAGTCCTGGGTCTGTTAATTCTTCAAAGAGCTACATGTTTTGCCGATCCAGAACTTAAACCACCAACACCTTGGGGGCAGAAAATACCCAAAAGGTGAAACAGTAATAGGAGCCTGTAGCTGGCTTCACAGTGCAGGAAAAAGGCAAAGAAAAACCCAAACCCACCCAAAACACCCCAAGAGGAAACTAGAGAGAAAATAAGAGGAAATAGCAGTGGTAACCCATCTGACTGTGAACACCATGCAGAAATGTTGAAAATACCGTGGGAAGTAACTACAACTTAAAAGTATCAGTTACTTTTCAGAGAAAAAGAGAAAAGAACCCTAGGACTTAAGGAGTACACTAGAAGGCAAAACCTTATTTTGGTGACGCTGAGTTGTGAGATGGTGACTGACACCTTGATCAGACTGTAAGCAGTATTTTGTTCTAGGAGCTCCATTCAGGGCTGTGAACTGTTCAAACTGGGCCCATGCTGGGCTAGAAGAAATATGTCACACCATCCCACAGAGTCCTGTCAAACTCCATGGGCAGAGCCAGTGCAAGGTGGTGCAGAACAGGACTGGCTGCCAAAAAAATTGCAGACACTTTCAGAGCAAATCCCCAGAGCTGAGAACTGCTTTTGTCCAGGCTTGTCGTCCTTGTTCTCCTGGGACATGTTCCCTAAAGGATCTGCTAGGAGGTTTGGGGGAGCGCTGGGCAATTCACTAAGCTGCATTAGCTGTAAAATCCCATATATAGAGTGAAAGAGATTTAACTTTGTGTATGTTTTCCCTAGTTTAGCCAGTGCAGAACAGCAGGCTGTCCTGATTAACCAGCGTTTCCCCTGACACAAACCAAATGGCTTACAGCTTGAGTAACTGTCTGTTGAGTCCCATGTTTATTATAAATTCAGTAGATGAAAAAAATTATTTAAGTTTCTGTCTTTTACAGCATTTCCCACCAGAGAACACTAACACTTGTAAAACAATAAATGCTATAGTATAACATAGCAAGACTAGTAAAATGCTGAACAGTGGATAAAATTATTTACAAAAGACTGTTATGGTTTCTTTTGGAGAAATAATGCAGCATTTAATTTTAATATACATGTGCCAGGCATAACTTCTACATGCTACAAAAAGGAACATAAATATAGAAGTGCACATGTGCAATAAGTAAGGTACATTCACAATCTTATTTAATTCCCTCACTAAAAATAATTTGCCCCTGCTTTTGATCTCTTCTCTGTGCCACCAGTTTCTGCAAAGTAAACCACTTTGCTTAGCAGTTCAAGAGAAAAACATCAGCATCTAAACTTGTGTCCCGCTTGGGCCGATGTTAACACAAGGTTTCATTGGAGCATCGGGTGTGCAGAGGATCAGAGAGAAAGTTGTGCTGTTCTGGAGCAGTGAATGGATCAGGGACATTTCTTCAGTTGAGCTAATTTCTTCCCGACAAGGCTTTTTCCATTCTTGCAGCAATACTGAATTCCAGTGCAAATGTTGACTGCTGCTGTCACAGGACAGTGGTTGGAAGGGAAATGCTTGTCACTGCCTCCTGTTACTCATTGAGCAGTCAAGTCAGAGCCAGTTTACAAGTTGGCATCTGCACATCAGCATAAAGCAAGCTAGTCCTGGAGAGAAAAGACCAGCTGATGCAGATCCATCACCTACCTGCCCATTTCAGTCTCTTTTCTCCTTTTTGCTAAAACAATGGAGGCCAGTGGCTTTAACGGCAGAGAGGTGGTAGCTGTGTTTTGAGTAGTACTTTAACTCCACCAGCTTTTTCTGTTGGGACCATCTGCAGATGAATTTCTGGAAAAGCAAAAGCTGGAGACCCAACATGACATGTTCTGCCACTTACAACGTCCACAAAGGTGCCCAGGAAAGTTTACTGATTGCTCGAGGAGAAACTGATTCCATCACTATAATCCCTAAATAAAAATTGTGCAAGGTACTTTCAGCCATACTAGAAAATCATGAATTTCCCAGTATAACAAGTCTGAACTTGCCAGTTTTCCTTTGACTTTCATTGCATCATTAAGTAAACAAAGGTGCTTGGCCATGTTGCAGATCTACCTGGGCCTGCAGCTGAGCACCAAGTGCTGGGGACGGGCAGCACAGGTTAGCAGTGGGGCCCGGACATTGCTGCAAAGTGCTGGGCGTATGGCCAAAAAGATCTCTTGGTTAGGGAATTTTTCTGGCTAAAATGCACTGAAACTTCAGTTCAGAGATGACTTTGATTTAGATTGCTGGTTCATTATATGCAATCATCCATTGGGAGGGGAGGGGAAAAGTGACTCAGTAATAGCTGCAGAAGTTGGTTTTTTTATTTCCCCAAGTGAGTTCTACCCTTTTTTATATACTTTGATTTTATAGAACTAAAAGAACCACTTTGGCAAAATTTTCAACATTTGTCAGTTTTTATTTAGATTTTGACACGTGGTTTTTATATTCTTAAGTTTAGAGAGATAGTGAATTATGTCTTTTGTTTTTTTTCAAATATTTAAGTTGTTACTTTTGTATTCTGCTGAGTGTTTAAAACTGATCTAAGAAAGGAAGTAGGGTATTAGTTTTATTGGAAAAAAACCCAAAAATATTTTGAAAGTTCCTTTAAAGCAGTATTTTTCTGACATAATATAGAAGAACGTATTTTATTGATCATAGTATTTGATACTGTATAATATAAATGTCAATTCAGAACTGTTGCTGCAATGAAATATGGTGTATTAATTGTATAATACAGAAATAGCATATGATATTTAGAAAAAATAAAATAGGATTAGAGGGCATCATTGCGTGGCTAAAGGTTTTATGTGTTGCTAATAGTACTTCAAAACCTATTTCATATTAAATATAATATTTGCAATAGACTGTGAGCAAAATTTTTAAAACCAGACGTTTATCATTGTGTAGAAGAAGCCTTTAGCCAACACCAAATTCACATTCCCTCTCACAGTTAATCATAGTCTTAATCAAACAAAGCTGAGCTGAATAGGAAGGCAGTGAGATAATTTTAGAGCCTTAGTACATGGATACAAAATAATTTTCTAAAATTGGGAGTGAGAATGCTAATATGTTATACATGCAGGGAAACTGAGGCAGGCTGAGACTGCAAAATCCCTTGGGATTATGCTAAAGAAGGCAAGGCAGAGAGATGCTCAGGACCCAGAAGTCACCCTGAGTGACTCCCCCATGCCCTTGCTGGCCCTGGCAGAGCCATCTGAGACCAGGACTTTTTAAACCTGCCTAGAGCCTCTGCAGGCAAGCAACAGCCTTTGAACAACTTGTTTTAATTATGTGAGGAGCACGCTAGCTTTCCACAGTCGTCTTTTAATCTTTTTTATATTTTTGTTCACACTATGTCACATATATGTGCTGCATTTAATTACTCCAGCTTAGCTCAGTGTGCAATAGATAAAATGCAAGACTGGAAAGCGGTCGTTGCAACGGTCCTGCTGACCCTACAGTAGAGCTGCCATACACACCCCTCCTTAACCTTAGGCTTAGATGAATTGGAAATGCTTTTGGTTGCTGGTCACAGAAAATCCTTACAGATTTATATTTTCAAGACAGATTTGTAGACTAAATTAGAGAGAACTATTTTGCCCCTGCATCCTGGCTGTGTTCTGCTTTGCCTGGCAGTTCCTGTGGGATGTCCAGTTTTTGGGGCCTGATCCAGAATGCTCAGCAGAAGGGGACCAAGCCTCTGCTGCATGAACGTTTTTCTTCTACACACAGCCTGCTTCTAGGGCTTGTAAGCGGCATTTATCCCTGCATGGGCTGCAGAGGGGGCCCATCGTGGATCAGCTTCCCTAGGGAACAGGAGCTTCCAGCACATTCTGCTGCTCCCTGCCCCAGAGGACCCCTGTGCACCTGGTATCAGCCTGGGGATACATCTCTCGCTTATTGGAGATGCTATTGGCATCGCTGTGATAGCAGAGCAATTCATGGTTTTGTATATGTAAATAATCATGGGGTCAGCAGAGGGAGCTCAAGGACATGCTGTCCCAATTTGGGATTTCAGCTCAACGGAGTTTTCTGGGTGCTGAAGTGTTCCTGACATAAACTCTCTGCCTTTGGGTGTTACAGTAACTTATTTTTAAGACGCCAAACTGCAGCAGTTGTGTGGGGCCACCTGGGTTGTGCTGAAAGAGAGCTGAGGTGTTACTAATAGGAATCCCTTTGGGAAGGGAGGTCTTTCTTAATATTGGTAATAACGAGATCAGCACAGAAATCCAAGGTGCACTAACACAATCCTCTGATGACACCACTTAAGACTGAAAAATCATGTTGGAAAAATTGGCTAGTCTTGCAGTGTACTCTAAGAGAAGTGGGGAGGAAAAGCAAGAGTATGAAGTGTAAAGCTGTGCCCATCTATAGGTTAGAGGTAGCAGACCATCACTAAGCACCAATGTAGCAAAGGTGTGGAGGAATCTTCCATACACAGAAGGGTCAAAAATACTGCAGCTACCAAATATTTCCCACTGAAGCCCATGGTAGCTGCTCACAACTTTTCCTTGAAATAGGGTGTTGTTTTATTAAAGCTCCCTCCACGGCTGTTAGTCTCAAGGACAGGCAGACTTGCAGCTGTCCTGTGTATAGGGATTGCCTCTGCAATGTAACCTTACCCAGAGACAGGGGCTTTTCCCTCTTCCCTCACTCGGGTGTACTGGAAAGCAATGACCATGGTCACTGGTGTCTATGGTCGTGTGCTTGTCTCCCTGCGCCCAGCATGGACAGCCTCAGAGGTGTTCATGAGTTTGAGCAAGAGACAGAAGTGGACCTTGATGGGGGGGTTAAGCAAACAGTCTGTGCAAAATGTTACTTTAGCAGGGATTTGCTGGGAGGTCTTAGGTCAAAAATACCGATAGTGGGCATTATTTGTATTGTTGTTGGCCCTTTAATCACTTTTTACTGATCAGATTACATTGCTCAGCTGTAATGCCCATCTGATTTTTGAGGAGAAAAAGAAACTAGACAATCACTACTCTTTCTGGTACTGTTCAAAAACATGCAATTTGCTTGGTAAATTTCTGGAAAAGATTATGACAATGGCAACTCTTTGATCATTGAAATTCATGTTGAGATTCAAGCATTCAGTGATGGGTTTTTAAGTGCAAAAGGAGCCCTCTGAGCCCGGTCTTGGATAAGAGATGGGTGTTTTCAGCGGCAGCAGAGCAGCAGGGTTTGGGCATCCCATTTTCATAGCGTTATTCCAGAGCGGGAGCTCCCTCTTGTGAGAAAAGAGAAATATCAGAAGTCCCAGGCTATAAACTGAAAAGGTGCAGGGAAGATGGTGTTCAGGAGGCAAGCGATTTCCAGTAGCTTTCCTGTAGGTGTGCACACATCTTTATCCACTGGGACGTAAAATGTGGCATTTGGTGCTATGGTCTTGCAAAATTTCAAACCGTCGCTGTAATTTCTACATAGCTGTGATCTGCCACGGAATTCTGAGGCCTGACAAAAGTACAGAAATTATCTTCAGTGGAAATAATTTTCCTGGTCTCCTCCCCCTCCTTTTAATGACTTTTATCTCTGACAAAAAAGACTCTAATTTTATGTCAGCTAATAAAAAGCAGAAAAATAAAGGAATCTGTCAGAAGTGATAAATGCTGTTTGCATTTTTGTGCTTGCAGTCAGCCGTGATGAATCAGTAACGCTTCTGCCATCCTCTTGCATCCTCACCAGAGCTGGCTCGCCCATGACTGTACCAAAACCATCTCTCTGAAATGGTGAGTGCCCAGCCATGCACTGGGCAGCCAGTGTATAATGGGATATACGTCTACAATAACTGTATGTATGAAGATGCTATAGATGTTTCCAGGTGTATTTTAATCTGGGAACATTTATGGAAACTACTTGGTATTTAGTGAGATCTGGTGCACTTTGAAGAGGAAAAAATGTGTTTCAGAAGTATTTTTATGAGCCCTAGAATTAAGTTGTTTTTGGCAGGTGTGATTTAATGGCAGCCAAAGGGGCGACAGTCGCTGGCAAGGGCTGCCCTGACCCTCGTCTGGCTTCAGTCATGAGTCCCGTGGCAGGGGCTGGGCAATGCATCTGTTACAAAAGCCTGGGCACTTTGGAGTCCTCCACACTGCTGGGGTGAGGTCTTGCTCTGCATCCACTGCCAAGCATGAGTTGGTCCATATAGAAAGTAAGTGTTAAGGGAGTTCTGCAATGTTTGTTTGGTTTATTTTGCTGCCAGTGGCTTTACGAGAGCAGCCAACATAGCTGGTTGGGTTGCTCCCCCCAGCCCTGTTACCACCACGACCTGTCACCTCTGGCACTCCTTCACCAGGGAAAGGAGGACTCTTGTGTCTTGTTGACTGTCCCCCAAAACCCAGGGGTGGCATCTCTTTTCTGGGATGTAGTTTATTAAATCAACCCTCCGTATGGCAAGGGTTAATTGTGCTAGTGTATGAATATTATTTCAAGGGATTATTTAAAAAAAATTATCGCTTTTCTTACAGCAGGGAACATGTCCAATAATTGATGTGGGAATATTAATGCAATATGTGTGTGTTATCAATTTAGAAAAGCAGAAGACATATTTCCTTAAGCTTCTAATCATTTATACATATGACCTTCATTTATACAGCAGAAGGGCTCTTCCAGAGAGCTACAATTTGCTTCAGATGTTTAGCTTGGGTATTTTGCTTTACATTCTAACTGCCAAGTTTGGGATTATTTAACAGTAAAATTAGAAATGTGGATTTGAGTATATACTAAAGTCCTGACAGGTGTTAATGGAACTCAAGTTGAATATTTTATTCTTTAAATAGTAAAATGTAAACCTGCATTTGTTTAGCTTTGCTTTCCTGCCAACTATATCAGGTATCTTATGTGACTAGAATCACTGTTTTCTGTACATGGTCTTCATGGCAGTTTCCAATGCCTGTTCCCAGCTCAGTTTATATTCATAATCCTAACAGATTTCAGCTCCACAGAGAATTCCTTAGGCAAATCTGTGGTTCTCAACCCAAAGAGATAGGAAAGAAAACTCATTATGCAATATAGCCCAGATTTGCAGAATGTGCCTAAATATGCAAATAGGCACCTAAGAGGATTTTTAGAAGGAAATAAAATCTTGGAGATGAAATTAAAGCAATTAAGGCAGTTCTGAAAAATCCCACTTAAGACCCTTTTTTCACTTTTAGGTGTTCAGACACCTTTCAAAAAATCCATCCCTCAGCCTGTTGCAATTCAGCAGCGTTGCTTTGGGTTATATTGATGGCAAACTGATTCAGAGGGATTTCTTTTGGTACCAGTGGTTCCCAATTTTGCTTAGAGTGGTGGTACAGGTTGCTATATGGGGTCGTGCTCTGTTTTGGTGAGGGGGACCAGCTGCTTAGAAAATTACGTAGGACACTGGCACACCACAGCCTTCCCTGTTACAGGAGACATGCTGGGAGGGATTTACATTGTCTGAATGTTGAAGTCCATCAGACCTTGGCTCCTCACCACCTTCCTGGGACAGGCTGACTCCCACTTTGAAGGTATTTTTCGCTTCTCAGTGCCTAAAACGAGTCCAGGGTGCTGGTTTGACAACTCATGGATGCCTGGAGTACTGTGCAATGAAGCCATTCCTTAGTTATTTAAGAGGAAAATCCTGAATCTGGTGTATGAACCACATACTGACCTCGGTGCTGGGAGGGCAAGAATGGCTTTGGGGCTCTTGGTTGAGGTTGCCCTAAGGATTGGTGGTAGTGTGCTGCCTTTTGGGAACAAAGGAAGCCTGAAAACATGGAAAAGTGGGTCTAATCCTCCACTAAACCATCTTAATGCACTCCCTGGTTCCTGGCCAGTGTCTCCGCATGTCCTTCCATGTCTCTGTATCCTCCCTGTGTCAAGCAGCGCATTCAGGTTCACTGCCTGCCAACCAGGCACACTGCAAGGGGACAGAGATACAGCCTCTCTCAGAAGGAGGGGTGAAACCCCTTTGAAATAAAGCAGGCCAAAACTTGCAAAAGTTTTAAAAATTAATAACATGGTTTTCTTGGTGTCCTTGATTAATTGATGAGAACTTATATAGATACATATATATAGAGAGATAACACAGGGCTGGAAATGCACTTTTAAAGTTGAGTCATCACTTGGTTTTGAATGAGAGTTACTGGCTCTGGCCAGAAAATCTGTGTTAGTGCATAATTATTTGACTTTTTTTTTTTCCCTGGTTTCAGCACCACTACAAAAATCTTTTTGCCAAAGGAATGGGCAAATTTCTTTTCATCTTGGTAGAAATAGGGTAGAAAGCTTGATCCTGGAAGGCCTTTAGCTAGATTGAGACTTTATATGGTTTAGATGCTTTAAAAAAAAAAGTCTGTTGTGGTTTGACTGGTTTTGCAGCTATGAGTGGCTGACAACCCATGGAGCCAGGGTAGGAAACCTTGCAAGGCTTTGACAACCTAGACATCTACAGCTCTTTTTCTGCTGACTCCTGGCCATGGTCTTCCAAGTCACTTAAGGGAGTTTGCAGTTTGCTTTGAAATTTAAGTAGAGAGGAGCTTTTAGTGTAACTTTGCAGATCTCAGAAGGGCTTATCTCAGTAGGGACTATTCCAATGGCTTTTTGCTGTCAGTGAATTAAATGATTCATATTTTAGGCTGGCATATTATAGGCTGGCTATTTTTTCATCTCCTGTTGCACTGATCTTCTAATTTAATACAAATATATTACTGGAGAACTGAACTAAACTTGTTTAGGTTTTAATAAGATCATAACAAAACCCATTGAAGTCTTTTACTCTTATGCAACTTAAATTCAATTTACAGTCACTGTTTATTTTCACATACTTGGTTGTTTTAAGAACTGAGGGTTTTTTTCACTGCTTGCGTAACTGACATCTATTGCAGTATCAAATCGGTGCTCTTAATGTGCTCTGGAATTTGTTTTTTTGGACTTTTACCATTTAGGAAATGTATCCAGTTGAAAGGACAATCTCAGAAGCAGGGAAGTCTTTCTGCCAGCAGGATCTCTCCCTGCTGTTTGCTGTGTACATAACTAGAAAATATGATCTAAAAATGTAATCATCTGTCCTGTATTCTTTCTGTGGGACTGTATCTGATACCTGCCACAGGCTGTAACCTTTCAAACTGAGGAAGATCTGAGGCTTTGGTTTTGAAAGTTCCTGTGTTGTGCTGCCAAATCAGAATTATGGCACTAAAATAGTGTCATTTTGTCATGGGATAGCACATGCCTACATCTCATTTGCTCACTTGCAAAGGTGTGAGAAACGGACTTAACAAAAGGTACCTCTGTAGCACTGGAAGGACAATTACTTCTGTAGCTTGTGACGTACTGCAACCAGTAAATAGGAACAGAACATGCATTTTAGTTTTCTGTATGATGAAAAGCTTGAGCTTGATTATATTATAAAGTTGGAGGTCCTGCTGAATGTTTGGCTTGCATCCCAGCTGGGGGAAAGCGCAAAGAAGTGCTTTAGCGGCTTCAGCGTCAACTTGAAATTAATTTTCTCTCTCCCAGCTTGATCAGCCGCTGAAGGTCATCTTATTCCAGTGGTTCCTAAAGCATCCTGCATACATACAGAGCACATACACAGGGGTAAATGGGGTTTTCATTCACTGGGGAAATGATTTGTAGCTATTTATAATGGAGTGTTGTAATTTATTATTTGAATTCTGTTGCCTAGATTGAAAAAGTATCTGACAGTGAACTGGAACCAGCAGTTCCATTTTAATTCCACAGGGTAATAATTTTCTACTATTATAAAGCCTTACTCCAGTTATTATATATATTAGTTGGTGGGGTTTTTACAGCACCACAACGAGAAACTTGCCAAGCAATAAATTCCATTGAAAGGTTTCTTTGTGTCTTTAGGAAAAGCTTACATGAGATACTTCCCTCCTTACATGTAATAAAAAGAAATAATGAAGTACACAAGCACACTAGTAACCATTAACTGGTGCTATTGTGTATTTTAATGGTTTTATTAAGGATAACTTTCCAAACTGTAGAGACTCAAACGAGTGTCTTTGCATTTCTCTGAATCTATCTTTTTAATTTACAGAAAACCTGATTCACACAGATCCTGGAATTAAATCATCACTCCAGCTGCTCTGCTTTAAGTTTCCCAGACCTTTGTGAATCATTGTGTGGTTTTGAACAGCCCGATTGTTGTGACATAAATATTTTTGTAATTGATCAAATATGTTTAGGTTTGGTTGGTTTGTATTTTTAACTTTAAAAATGTCATTTTTAGAAGGATTTCTTTAATTTTTAGGAAATGAGATTAATCATGTTTTTAAGGCATGATTTCCTTCTAATGTCTCAAACTAATTGAAGCACAGGAATTATTTTGATTTTTGTCTCAGCCATTACAGCTTTGTTGAGCTTTGGATGTGTTTTTCCCTGAATCCTCCTTCAAAACCTCTGAAGTTTTTACTGCCTGGCAGATGTTAAGGTACCTGCCTCCTCGTTTAATCTTCTAGGAAAGGGTTCAGGCCATTTATGCCTGAGATTGAAAAATAAAAATAAAAATCTGATGCACTGGAGTAGATAAGCAAGAGGACAGAAAGCCAGATGTATCAATGATCAGAAGCAAAGCCATGTGTGTCAGCTTAGAGCACAATTTGGAGCCTTTATGCATGTTAATTCTAGGAGAGAAATGATGAGTGAATGCTTGAGGTGCTGCTTGGGCCAGGTCACCCTAGCCACAATTAATGGCTGTTCTTGGGAGCTAGAGATCTGGAGGAAGTGTTTGTAAAACAGGGGTATCCTAAAACCCCAGGCACCTTGTTCTCTAGTGACTAACTGAAAAACTTCCTGAGTGTCTGAAGCTTCATTCAGATTTCTTCAGGAGAGAAAGCTAAATTGGATAGAGGCACCTTCATGTACACTAACAAGGTGCATCCAGGCCCCTGAGAAACAAGTAAAACGCATCCATTATAGTTTTGTGCTTACCTCAGATCAGCCTGGGAGCAGTGCCAAATGTGCCACTGTAATGGTATGGTATCCAGGGGTTTTCCTGTGATTGCAGACCCTGCTGTGGCTGAGGGGAGAGGCACAGGAGCACCAGGGTCCTTGATGCTCACGCAGGGCTGCGGGGTGCTGGGGCTGCTGCATCAAGTGCTGTGGTGAACCTGAGCTGTGTCCTGCATTTCTGAGTCGCTTGGTCCAAGCCTTTCACTGTGACTGACTGCTGGTTGTCCTCCTCCAGTATCAGTTTTGTTGCTGCTTTTCTCAGCTGCTGCCCTGTCACTTTCCTTTGCAGCGTTCTCCCCTGCTGCCCTGTCTGAGTTTCCCTCCTGCTCCACCTCAGTATGATGTGCCCCAGAGAGGCAGGGAACTGTTGACTGGCCTCTGGGGATAACACTTTTGAGTAACTCTCTTGGTACCCCAAAAAAGCTGCCATTCAGGGGTTGTCTACAAATGTGTGACACCCTCATTCTACCCTTCTGATTCCATACAAGACATTTGCCAAAGCCAGAAACTGCTGAGTTATAGCTGAGTTATACCATCCCCTGGTAGGGCTGCAAAGGACGTATAAATACATGGAGTGGCTGGGGCACTGGAGACTGCTGAGTTTATGCTGCTACTGTGTTTTCCCTGGTACTTTGACTACTGGGTTCACACATTGCCACCACATTGTGCTTTAAAATATACATTTATATATACACACACATATATATATTCATTGTGGTTTTATAACTTTGTGACCGTAAGGGGAACCGCAGTCCTGTAGACACCGTAATGGCACTTCTGCAAATGCTGCCAAAGAATCACCCCATTCAGCTTGGGGCCTGCTCTGTGGATTCTGACTATGCAGCTGCAAAATGGGGTATTTTCTTAACCTGCTACTGAATTTAGCATTTTTTTTTCCTGTGTAACTTGCTATTTTGCTGAAGCCAGGTGCTTGGCATTTTTCTGTCAGTCTTTTGGGACTTCCACCAGCTGCTTCTTGTTTCAGGCTGTTCTCTCAGGAGCCGCTAATTGGATTACTGAAGAGATGGGGCTTGGCCCTGGCATACCTGGCATGAGGGAAGGTCCCTGACAGCACTGTATGGGCACACCACTGCTGAGCACATCCTGATAACAGGGAGAAGGCAGGAAAAAGAGTACTGTCCTCAGTCACTGAGTAGTTTCAACCCAGTGTGAGCTGTTCAGTAACTTTGAGCTGTAAGTGAGGGGGTGTTTGCCAGACATCGATTGATGCTCCGTCTGGGTGACCTTTAATGAATGGTGTCTTTGAAGATTTGCCTGGTAGTGAAAAACTTCCAGGCACCAGCAGCATTCAGGTTTGCTTCTCTGGTGCGGATGGGCATAGGACAGTTTCCTTGTGCTGCCATGTACCTGGCGTGGCACTTCTGCTGCTGCAGACGTGGTGGTGTGTGAAGTGGCCTGTGGGACTGGCTTGTCACTGGTGTGGGCATGGTGTCCTTTTGCAGACTTCACTCTGGGACCTGCTCTAAAATTTGCAGTTACTGTCACTGCTTTGTTTAACTTGCTCTCAGGCATCGTAAGAATGTAATAGTGGGATTTATCAAGCAGACCAGTGATGTTAAGAAATGACAGTACACTTGTTTCCAGTTTTTAATGCTTTCTTGTAAAACTGAAAATATAAAACCAGCCGAGCAAATGAAGATCTTTATATACATGAGGTCTGTGATTAAAAAAATCCTTTTAGTTAAAAAAAAGCAAAAAAAAAAAAAGATAAGAATTGACCAATGTGTTAAATTGATTCAAGGGAACAACATTTGCAAATTGAAACATACTTTTCAGGAAAAAAAAACCCACCCTTCTTTACAAGTTTATTATATAACTTACATTTACACTTTACTGAGAGAACTTACAGAACAAGCTGCTTGAAATGCTCCTCATTCCCTTAAAGCATGAATTTCAAAGTGCCACAGCAAAGGAACAGGTTCCAATATTATCTCATACAGACTATTCATGTATAAAATGGTTTGGTAAATGTGAGGTGTTTATTTAAATGAGCACATATAGGGATACAGACTAAATAAAAGTACTTGAACAACACCTTTGTTATTACATACACAGTTATAGGTATAATAAAGGAAACAAGGTCAGCACTGCCCTTAGGTATCTGTGTAGATGGAAGGAATGTGATTCAAGCAGTGATCAAAGGCGCCATTTTGGAAGAATCCGTTTTCATCAGTTCCGTTGGAGACCATGTCTTCAGATACACACTGTGCTTCAGAGATTGCATCATAGCCTGAAAGTGTGACAAGTTGCATGGACATGATTTAGTATCACAGTACATATAAGGAAGGAAGCATGGTTTGAGGCCTGGGATTACACAGTACAGCGCAGTGTTAATGAAAAGACAATAGGGTTTAGCATCAAAGCCTTACCCAGGAGATACACAAACTAATCTCCATGGGCACTTGTGTCACAGTGGATGAAGCGCCCATTCATTTCTGTGGAAGGCTACCCATTTGCAAGTGTAGTGCAAGTATCAGAGTATGACTCTCTTGGGACTTCACAGTCAATATCTGAATAGGATGTCAAAACAATGAGTGGGCAAGGATCCTAGTTAAGTGTGCACTAAAGTGATGCAGTCCTCTTGTTCTGTGTGTTTTTCCTTTTAATGGCACTTAGGAAAAATGTTCCATGTGTCTCCCAGCTGCTGTTAAGATCCAGAAGAAATCTGGATCCTACTTTTATTGGATCTGCACTTACTGCAGAAGTGAGGTGTGTGGCAGCATGTCTGAGTCAGGTCAGGCTCAGAGGACATGTGGAAGGAGCTGTGCATCACATTGTCCACCAGAGCTCACTGCGCTGCTGGCTCCTCAGCTAGCCAAGCTGGCTGGTGCTTGCCAGGCTACCAAAAAGCCACTATGGTGAGGAATTTCTTTGTCCTTCTCCTTTTATAATGCCACACTTCCACAGCTGTTAGAACTGGCCCTGAGCTGTCTAACCCTGTGGAAAACCCTGCTACCAGGTACTGTGACAGCTGGAGTGCCAGGGAGTAACAGTCCCCCAAAGGACATGAACATTTCCTATTATGCCCCTCTATAACCTGCTTTTGCAGCTGGCCAGGCAAGGCTCGTGTGCACATACTCATCTTACTGCAGTCCAGCTTTCCTTACTTCCCTACTGCTGTGTTCGCCCCTTGCTGTGCCCTTCTCCTTTCTGCATTTGTCCCTGTGCCTGCCCTTCTCTCCACACCAGCCATACCCTCCTTATCCACCCCGTGGCCCTGCTCTCTGCCTGGGGCTGCACAACCTCCTAAGCCTTCTTCAACAGTTTTCTAACCCACCCCACTATCCCCTCCTCAAACTACTGCATGAAACATTGACCCCTTATGTCCATCCTTTACCTTAAGTATTCTGTTTTACCCTGATTTGGGTTGGGTGTCTCTGTGTGCACTCAGCCCAGCTACCACAATTTTATTAGTCTTCATCAGCATTAAGTCAGCTGAGGCAACACGTGGAATGAGATTCTTCTAGTTAAGACCATGCCTGTAAACTAAGTGCCTGATGTAGAAAATAAATCTCTTCAACTGCAAGTCAAAGTGTGGGTGGTTGATCCTCACAGTTAAAGCGCTTTGACCCGGCTCCGTTCTCCTTGATGGAGGAGCTCTGTGGAGTCATGGGGAAAGGACTGTTTTCCTGTGCCTCAGTTTCCCATCTGGAAAACGAGGCTCTTCCTTCTCCTCAGTCTTTCTCTCATCTCTCCAGCCTGCCTAACTCTGCAGGAAAATGTCTCCAGATATGGCTGAATCAAATGCTGAACCAGGCTTAACTGAGGCCTCCAGGCTGTGCAGCACCACATCACCAGCAGTAATGACAGATCCTGTAGTCTCATACAACCAGTTCTGATTTCAGAAAGAACTGTCGGCTTACTCCTTAGAATTTAATTATAGGTATTTTACTGTGAGGTATGTTTTTATTATTTGAGACCAGATTAGCTACTTATTTACATTTCTGCATTTTCCTATGACGTATTAATTTACTGTTAGTTTACAGGTCAAATTCTGCTGTCTGCAGAAATCTGGCATGCAGCATATGTCCAGAATCTCTGGAAGATGAACTTGGCCTGTTTATCTGCCCTGTGCTGTGTTGGTCCAAGTGGAGTGACCAGTATTTTGATAAGTTTTGCGAGTTGTTTATGTTATGCTAACTTCTGTTTGATGAGCCTGTATACAGGGAGGATACACATCCACAGATGGACAAAACCCAAGATAAGCATATACCCCAGAAATCATTATTAGATTCCAGATAGAGTAAACTATCCAAGTCCTGAACAGAAAATAAAAATTTATTGACTGTTAATGTGATTCATGGAACAGCTGTTTGCCAGTCACATTTGGCATTCCTATGAGATGAGATCTCATTTAATATTAATGGTGCTATAAAAGCCTAAAAAAAATTAATGCGTGGCCTTGATGAATCTTGCAAACCTGAATGGTTCTAGTTTACACACAAGAAGATGAGATAAGATTTATATATTTAATATATATTTATGTTTCAGCCTTTTAAGTATTTGCATACTTCAATAACCACTCTAAACCCAAAAATATTACACAGAAACATTTCATAGTTTAGCCCCAGACAGAAAAATCAACTGTTGTTGAAGTTGGTGTCCTGCCATAGTATTATTTTTTGCTCCTACAATTTCTTTTGGAAAGTTTATTTAGTCTGTTCTTTAAATATTGCAGGCTGTCAATCTAAACTTGAAATTTGATGGTAACATGAAAAAATCTATGTTTTGGTAACATCAAACTTATGAATAACACAAAAGAATCCGAAGTTGAAGTTGAAACTTCATCTAAGGCTTTTCCTTTGTGTTTGTTAGTGATGCATACACTTTCTAGTATGGAACAACAGACAAATACATGCACGGTCTCTCCGAACAGTCTCCTTTAATACAAAACAAACAGGAAAGTCAACTCTAATTTTGTGGTCTGACTCAGGCCCCATTTCCAAAAGCACTGAAACATATGTTTCCACTATTGTCCTTAACCAAGATGCCCTCCTGAATTCAGACATGAAGAAAAATTTCTTGGAGATATGTGAGCAAAGATTGCAGTAAACAGTAGTGTTTCATGGCTCCGACAATGCTCACATTTTGTTTGACTTCAGTAATTCTGACAATTCCTTAATTGTGGCTTTGAAAGTAGGAAAAAATGAATACTTAAATATTGAATATTTTCATAATCTAGCTATAATTACTTGTGCAAATTTTACATCATGCAAATATGTAGCTAAATGGGAAAATAAAATTGCCATAAAAGTGCAACAGCACAAACACAAAGGAAGTCCTGACCGAAGAGGAACAAAGGCAAAACAAAGCCATGCTTTTTCTCTTCCATGGACAGAAGTCCTCTGCTGCTGTTCGCTGCAGAGCTGTGTTACCTGTCTTCTCAGCTTTGAACTGACTGTAAAACCTGCCGAGATGTACAACAAATAGCCCACACAACAAACGTGAGGAGTGTCTTGCTTGTCAGTGCTCGTTTAGGTATGCATTGCCTATGACATCCAGTAAAACTAAAGGAAAATTTGTCCATCAGTCAAGTGCAGGACAATTAAAGAAAACAAATTTGTCTTCTTTCTGGGATTTTTATAGATGCAAATGAATGTCAGTGACTGAGTTTTTTATGCAAACATATTTTTGTAGTAATGTTGACTATAAAATGTGTTCTCTTCCCCTCCTACTATAAATATCATATGAATAATACTTTATAGGCAGAATAAATTACCTGTTGAAGCTAAAGGTGCATTGAGTATGTGATAGCCATTCTGTCTCAGAGGATTAAAGCAGTGGGATTCCCCTGTTAGCACATCACTGGTGACAGACTGGTCCATTGTTCTGTAGCAGTCTCCATAGTGGAAACAGTTTTGTATTGAGTGAAAGCTGCCTTGGTAACCTGAAAACAGATATTGCACACACATTTTAACACTACTGCAATAGTGTTAGCTCCATTTCTCTCTCTGTATTTCATTACTATTGTGGGGTTTTTTAATTCATCAGTTTTAACTATGGAAAAATGATCATGTTATTCCATAAGGGGTAATAATATACAAGTTACATCAGACTTGGTCTCACAAGGTGCTGTGGACTGTGATCCCCATCAAGCAAAAATCTCAAGGATGTGCTTTGTTTCAAGCAATCGATCAGCTGAACGCAGTCAACAGCCCGCTTGTGTTCAAAGCTAAGTAGCAAGTACTCTGCTGGATCAGATCCAGGATGCTCACCTCCTAAGGGAATGTATCTATCATGAATTGCTTTTAATTTGAATACAATAACACAATATTTAAATGAACAGCAATGCTTTGTTTTCAGTCAAGTAAAGTCTTTTCCTATCCGGTGTGTGTTATGCACTGCTGGAGACAGGGCTATTTCTTCCAAATACCTTTAAGCGTACCTTAAACATTTCGTTTCTCAGACTGCTCTTACTTAAATGAAACTCCTTTCACTGAACACGAGACCACAGTCTGCAAGTAAAATTGAACTAGAGGTGCAAGACTGACTCCAGACTGAGTTCAGCTAGAGGCTCTTCCTATTAAAAGTGACGAGAGAAATCGGTATACGGTGTTTGGCAGCCTCGGTCATTCGGCTTTTGGGGCATGTTTTACTTTTGTCCCCTGCATACCCTCCATTTCTAATCTCTTTTTGTTGTTGTTGTTTTTAAAGTATTGTATTACCAACCAACCAGCAGCTTGGGTTTTGCTAGCAGAAGTTGTGAATGAAGTGTACCCACAAAAGAAGATATTTAACAGCAAAGGACAAATGAATTGCTGAGGGAGGAATTTTACAATTTACAAGTTTGTGCCAGCATCCTAAAAGAAAAAGTTCCTTGCTCCCATAAGGATGACATCAAAGCATGCCATAAGATTACACCAACCATAAACCTGATTTAATTATTTTCCTTCCTCAACAACCTCTTCCTGATTCCAGGCACAGCTCACACTAATTGCACATTCATATTAGCAAACCCCTTTCCTACCTTCTCTGAAAGTCCCTTCTGAAATGACGTTCCTTCCTTTATATGTGACTGAAATCAACCAAGTAGAATGTGCCATCAGGATATTCCTCTAATTGCCAGAAAAAACATGGAGCTGTTGTCTTTCTTCCCGCAGTCTTACTCAGACTGAAACATTTCCTAAGGATCTTTAGCTGAGAAATCAGCACAGCTCCACTCAGCAGTGGAAAACTTGAGTTGCTGGGCCAGTTGTGCAGCTATTGCCTCTGTTTGTTTAGAAATGAAATACCTGTGCCTATCACCAGAGCGCCTGGGCGCTGGACAGCATGGGATCTGTCCCTTAAAAATCATGCAGTGTGTAAGCTCGTTCTTGTTAGGAAAGATCTCCTGTGTTTTTCCCTTTACTACCAAATTTGACCAGGTAAATAATATCAGGCAAAACTTGGGGTCTGTCTGCTCATTCTGGTCATGTTTTCTACAGTGGTAATAAATAAGGTGAAGTGAGCTAATTCTTTAGTAGAAATGAAATGAACTCATCGAGTGGTGAAAGATTTGCTCTGAAGTTTCACAGTTTAATATGTGTTTTGGCAGAATCTGCAAGGATTAGATGATTCATGTCTTGAGAACCTATGATCCTCCACCACAAAATACCTAAATTGTTGATATCCATGATTGGTGAAGTACTAATGGATGACTATATTAGATAAAGACACTATGCACACTGTACCAAAGCTGTTCATATTTGCTCCTATGTAGAAGGCCCAGAAGTTTGGAAAGCCGAGTAGTAAATGATGCATGTCCTTCCTTGGAATAAATACACAGCCACCTCTATTTACTGCCCGGCTGAAAAAGCCAAAGAGCTCTTAGGAGAGGCAGCAGAACCATCTTTTGATGTGGCTTTAGGTGCAGTGCTTTATTGCTTGGCTTTTGATAATTATCCTGACTTTTCTGTTTACAAAACATTAACTCCTTGCTGTAAGCCTTCTAAAAATATATCCTTTTGAGATGGGCAGTGAAAAAAAAAAGAGACACTTGGCGTCAAACGAGGTATAATTTTGCAGAGAGCATTTATATTCCTTGCTAGAGAAAAAAACTGAACCTTTTCCAGAATGTCTGCTATACACATCACTCCTTGGGAAGGCATGACGTGTATTTTCTCTGTCTCTATAATTGCTGCCCTTTCGTCATGCTCCCAGGCTTGCCTTTGTTAAATCAATTAAATATCTTTATAATCTACAGGGCTGGCACAGTGGCTTAGAAAATCAGAGAACAGCCAAGCATGACAAAACTGGATTTAAACTAGTTGGATCCAGGGTTTTCTTAAGACCTATGGGTAAATACTTCTTTTAAAGTGTTTTAAGTTACACTGTCAGCTTGCTCAGGATAAATACCCAAGGCAGAGAACTGCCTCTGAATCAGAAGTCTGGAAAAGAACTGCCATCAGCAATCAAATTCTCCTTTGGATTGCAGTATCTATCACTCAGCATCTGAAAAACAGTGCAAAAAGTGCTACTGGAACTATGCAATGAGGAGACACAATGTAGGAAAATATTAGTGTTATTGCCCCACTCTATTCACCAGGACCAGATTTCTGGTAAGTGCTTCCCAAAGAAAATACAGAGAAATACGCTGTTCCTGTTCTAATGTCCCTGCAGACATGACAGATGTGGGCAGCAAACTAAAGGAAAAGACAGAGTGACAAAGAGAGAGGATGCAGCAGGAACACTGGTCAGGTAAAACAAACCAAGACACTAAAAATGGGACTTTAAACTCTTCTGTGAAATGATGAAACAGTGGAGCTCTACAAGGGATCAAGGCTTTATGTAAAACATTCTATGCATGTGGGAAAAGGCAGAGGGATGACTATGGGGGGAGCGGCCTAAAAGGTCACTGCTTCCTTGAGGACAATGGTGAAGGAAAAAGGCAGACACTTCTAATAGCATTTGCAATTGCAAAAGGTGAGATGGAGCTGGAGACTCAAGAGAGCTCTTCTGAGAGACAAAAGGACTGAGAAAATTCCTGAGTTAGTGCCTCCTTTATTCTTTATGCAAGGATCTCACACCAGACAGAGACCTGTCAGGAAGCACTTGTATTTCTCTTCTGTGCTGAGCTCTCACGTGACAGCGTGGCGGTTTCACAGGGGGTGGCTATGGCAGCAGTTTATCTGGGAGGACTGCGGCCATACACCCGAAACAGTAAAGAACTGCAGTTGGAGCTCATGAACCTGATGTACAGTTCCACTATTGGGATGTATAGGAAGAATTTGGTTGTGTTCCCTCCACTTAAACTGGGCATGAAACAATACTTGTGTGGGAAGAATCGTGCTTGTAGTATTAAATATAAGTATGTATTCACCATTTAGCCATCTGACTGTGAACCCTGCAGGGTGGAAAGGAATCTTGGAGTGACTGAAATTGCACACCTTCAGGATGAAGGACTGCAGGACCCCTGAGTTGCTATGTCAGGAAGATTTTTTTAATGACTTTTTATACACTTTCTGTATGCCCACCCGCTGCTTCAGAGGCACAATCAGAGAGTTTCTTTTGGTATCAGGTAGGGTGGCTCTTGCTGATGGCCTTCACTAAGCCTGGCCTGGATCAAGAGGCCAGTCAGCCTGTTCCACAGGCTCTCAGCCTCATGCATGTTTTACCCTATTAAAAAGGGAAAATTGCCAGCTTGTTTAAATGCTAAGTGTTCCCGAAAACCAAAATAATTAGACGAGAGACAGAAAGGCCATGTGAGTCAAAGCAACCACAAGGGCTTTTGTAACAACGGGTGCTCTTGCCAGATAAGGTTTCATTCATTTTACACAACCACAGGAAATGAAACTTGTTGCTTGCAGGCAATACAATGTTTGATTTGCATATGCAATACAAGGCAGAGCTTTACTGCATTTACTCATTTTTAAGGTGTACAGTAGGAAACAAAAGTGCTTTTGGTTCATGCCATTTAGTTGTGGTTCCTTCAGATTTTTTTAAAATGCTTCACACAGAAAGTATAAGAAATTAAGATATAATTAAAGTCCCACAACCAATGGTTCAATTAACAACGCATATGGTGAATTAGAGCAAACCAAACATGGAGTATTTTTTACAAGTCCTTACAAAAGACTCCCTTCAGTGGTTAAAATATGAAGTAAGCAAAAAGGATTGTCTGGTGCAAACATCCCCACTCCTTCTAGGAGAGCAAAAGTGTAGCACCAGTTTGGCAACAAGAGCTTCACCAATATTTTTTTTTCCACTTGGATTTCAGGTTTTCCTTCAGTTTTGATTTAAATCAAAAATTTTCTGAGGTTAATTTTCAAGTGAAGAATTTACTAGATGTCCCGTCAGTTTAAATGATCACTATAAAATGTTTTATGTACAGTAGATGTAGAAATATAACAGGTAATAAAGGAATAAACCATGTTCCAAACATAACATTTAGCTAACATTTTGCTTTGAAATAATTTGTGACAGAAAAGCTGCAGTTAGCCACTTCACACAGCGCACTGGCTGCCTCTGCTTCTCTAACACATGGCCTAGAAAACTTCAAGCAGCTTTAAAATGAGTGATGTAATGAGCCAATAATTGGAATATGCCTATAAAATGCCATCTTGTTATGTCATGTCATTTACATGTATGTGCAAATAAATCTCAGCTTTTCAAATTCCATAAAATTTCTGTCAAGGAATCATGTCAGGTATAAATAACTACAGGATTCCATTGCCTGCAGAATTCTTTCAGCATGTAATAATTTCCATGTGATCGTACTACAACTAGGTTTAAACATATAAATAATGTCAGCTTATTCTTTCATTATCAATATTTCTCCTGCCAGCTTGACAAAGCTTGCTGTCTTCTCAAAATTTCAGCTCCGTGATGTTTATGTTTCCACACCGATGCCCAGTGCTACAGCTCGACTTACGTAGTGTTTCCTTTTTCGGCAAGAATTCAAAACTCCCAAATTACTACAGATTCCATTAGAAAAATGGGCTATTGATGAACGGAGATGCAAAAAGATGTAGAGCGAGTACAGCTAAGCACAGGTTACAGATTCAAAGGCTGCTAATCAAAATTGATTTTTGAATGACCATTTCCATAATGAATTTATAATAATACTTCAGCATTTGGCCAAAGTGGAAAATTATTGCTTTTTCAAAACCACACGACATAACACTTAGAAAGCAACAATTCATCCAAAAGGAAATGTGGTTTTCTTAAGGAATAATGTCAATTTATTTAAGTGGTTCAAAACTTATGCTGTCTATGCGTTTGTTTCTGCCATAGTAATGAGCTGCTAAACTTTCCTCTTGTGGTTTGTAGTTATTTAGCTCATTATAGGAACATAATCATATATCATTATATGCTATCATAAATCTGCCACTTCCCCCTCACAGAGTTAATCTTTTAAAATTGAATAATCTGTTGAGCATCAGGTTGAGTTAGTTTTTCCTTCAGCACAAATCATTTAATCTAATACGCTTTACCTTTTTCAGACTGAGTCAGTCCAAGCAAAAAGCAAAAATGCTCCTCAGAGAATGAACCGTTTGGGTGCCGAACCCCAGTACAGCTGTGAATCGCTCCCTGGGCTTGTGCTCAGCTCCTGTGCTTCACACCCAGCCTTAGCGTATAGTGAGAGAGAGCAAAACTCCTGCTTTGCCCACTGGTAAATTGATCACCTGATACTTTGCCAGCCAAACACCCGACCTTATAAAAAATGACAGTGCAGCTGTGAAACCAGTTTCAAAAAGCTGGTTATCTGCCTGTATAAACTCATGTGCTTGGTTATACTTGCGAGCAGACAGATGTCCTGCACACTTCTTTATTGTGAATCTTTACCACACTTAAGCAGCACACCATCTGGATTATATAACATATTTCTTAAATATGCAAACTCCCGTTACTGGAAGAATCTGTGATAATAATATCTCTTGCTAATTTATACCTCAAAAATTGCAGAAACATTAATTAGTTCCCACAGTTGAACTCTGGAATAGGTAAATAAGCTCCTGAATAAGAAGGCTGAGTAATTCAGAACAAAAATGTTTTAAATTAAGCAGTGGGACAGCTGCTTAGCTGCTCCCATGCCTGTCCTCAGATCACACTGGCACGCTAGAATTGTAGGGAGTGCCTCTGCATATAAATACAAAACCCCGCAGATGCTAAACTTCCAAATAATAAGCTGCAAAATATTTTTTCTTTGTCTAAGCTCACCTCTAGTGCATCACTATCAGTGGGCTCAGCAGGACACTGCCCAGGTGTGCTTCAGCCCATGTGTTTTGGGACTAGATTAGGACTAGACTTGCTTTGGCACCCGGTCACTATCTCTAAGCTGATGGAAGGCTGGATGACCAGTCAAATGAGGTGCATAGCTCGTAGCCATCTACTGACAAACCTGAATAAATGCAATAAATCCGCTGTTGTGTTAGCTTTCCCCATTAGGATAATGTATCAGAGCATAAACCGACCTGAAAATTTTGCTCTCTATGTTTATCAAACCACTTAAAAACTTGGAGCTCCCATTAAAAGCTTGTCAATCCTGTAATAAGACACCATTGGTCAAAAATGCAAAAACTGAAATAAATTCTTTCTCCCCCAACTAGGACTTAGGACAGTTCAAAGAACAACAGCAGCAGCAGCAAAGGGGGAAGAGTTACCTTGTGATCCCTGCTGTGCAGACTGGTTTTGAAATGGAGCGTAGGGTTTATTTGGTATTCCAGAGAACTGCTGCCCGTTTGGTGACTGGCTGTGAGCTGAGGGAGAGCCGTGTTTCTGCAGTAGGGAAGGTGGGACTAAGGCTTTCAGGGGGCTGACGAGTGGAGAGATTATGTTGGGAGCGAGCCTAGGAAAAGAAAATACAGAAAAATTTCACATACCAGATCACAGTACGAGGAAATGAAATACTCTCTTTCCTTAATAGCCAAACTACAGAAACACTTATTTTCCAGATAGAAATTATATTGTAAAAAAAAAAAAAAAAAGATACCAATGCAGTGCTGCTTTTGGGTATCCATTAGGAGGAAAGGGAGCTGGAGAAGGGTTTCTGTTCCTTTACACTGCGTTCCTGCACTAGCCGTGATCACAGCATCAAAATGGCACCACTCCTCAGGAAGCAACTTAAACACAGCTCAGTTCTAAACTACAATTTTGTGATACATGAAATACATGTCCAGAAAACAGAAGTGGAAAACAGAGTGAGTGAACGCTAGGAAATCGTTTAAGTGCCTTTGTAGCTGTAACGGGGAAAACCTTCCCACCCAAATTGCAGCCAAGACACAGAAAAGCATTATTTTCAGTTATTCCTCATGTAGGATTTTTTAATTAAGAAATACAGCTGTAACTGCAGCAGATGGTACTGCCCTCTCAAAGAAAGAGCCTGAGTAAGTGTTTGCCTGTGGCAGCAGTGCTCAGTGCAGGACTGAGGAGTGGTTGTACCTGAGAGACAGAAAGTTCCCCACAGGCCACTGGGACTGAGGCACAGGAGCACTGGGATGGTCCTGCTTGGGGAACAGATCCTGACCCAACACTCCCACAAGGAGCTGGAGCCACTGAGGAGGAGCCTCACTAACCCACTTCCTTGAAGTCCCTGGGCATCCTCTGCCACCAGTCAATGCTTTGTCTCTGTCACGACACAACCATCCCACCAGGGGTGGTACAGCAGCTGGCCCAGAAGGGACAAAGCCTTTGCCAGAAAACTGTCTTTACGCCATTTACTGCCAGAAAGATGGCACGGCCCAGAAGGTGGGACCCAAAACCTGGCCATCCACTTACAAGCCTCTTTTAGAGCCAGATTAAGCCAACTCTGTAAATGAGTAAATGGGTAGAATCTGGATCTTTTACCCTCCTACAGCAGCTGTGACAAATGGCCTTTTGCTCCATAGCTCAGTGTTACACTGGCAAACCTGTGGGCTGTGTGGACCTTACGCTCACCATGTACTCTGCTGCCGCTGGAGCTTTTGTTAAACAGAAGAAGTGGCTCTTTGAGGAGTACTAGAATATCCAGACACTAGAAAAACACAGCTACAGGTCCTGAGGTGGAGAAATAAAAATACCCCTGCAGGTTATAATATATGTCACATAGCTGGAAAAACCATATTAAGCACAAACCATTGCAGGCGTACAAAGAATCCGCTAAAAACCAAATTAAATCTCTCACTGGTGTCTTCCTCTACCACTGCACACGCTGTTCAAACACCATAAACCATGATTTGCAACAGCAGTTCCTCACCAGTTTACATGACTGCTTCTTGGAGCAGTTAGGATTAAACTTGGGGAGGGAGGCTATGCTTGACTTAAGGCTAAGCACTACATGGGAGCCTTCAAGAGGTAAATATAGATGAACTGTGAATTAATGGTGGCAACAGCTTAATCAAATTTAACATGAGAGGCAGAGGAACGTTGCCAAAAGCTGTCACAGTGGCACTCTATTAAAAAGGGGCTTAAATAAATCAACCAGTCAAAGCCCATCCTATGCTGAAATAATTCCATCTCCCAAAGCAGGAAAATAAGGCATATAATACAAACCACAGAGACTCTGAATATCCCCGAACTACACTGAAGAAGTAAGCAGGTGTGGTTAAATGGGTGAAGGCAAGGATCTTTTCAAGCCAAATTCATAAAAACTGGAAAAGAATTTTTTTGAGAAAGATAACACCAATCCAATCAGCAATAATCAGCAATATGTAAAACAAAGAGGACTAAAGCAAAATTTTAACAGCTGACAGGCAAAGAAAAAAAATACTATCTGCGGTGTTTTTTGAAGTAGATATTAAAAAGAGCTCAGCACCAGAGCTGGGATGGCCCTTGCCCTACCCTAGGGGAAAGGCTGAGGGCTGCAGAGGTGGCAAAAAGGGACACAGGGACTGCAGGGGCCACCCGTGCCTTCTTCATGGCAGAGAGAGAAAATGCTCTCTGGAGTCTGAACTGCTGAAGAGCAGAAGCTTGGGGGGAATGCCGAGTTTCTTTGCTAAGAAGCAGCTAAACACCGAGGTCAGCTCCCATGTGACACTAGTTTTTCCTCAAAGGTCTCAGTAGAGAAATAGTTTAACACAAATGAGCTGTCGTGCAGCCCAGCTACAAGTCGTATCTTCTGCAAATGCTCTCAACTGTGTGTCTGTGGTGAACTATTGCATGAAGATGGGGCCAGAAATGATCTGCTGGGACCTGCAGGAAAGCCTTTGCTACGGTCTCTTCCGAGGCTGCAAGGCAGCGCCAGCAAAGCACAACCACAGATGACAAAATGGTCACCAGCCCCTTCAAATGGCACATGGAGACATTGTCCCCGACGTGCCAGAAATGCTATTAGAAGCCTGAAATGCTTCTATCTGAAAGGAGATTAAAAAGATTGTGGTTGTTTTCACTGGAAAGATAATAGCTAAAAGAGATCACGATAGTGACATTTATATGGATAATGACCACACACGCATTTAGAAGAGTAACAAAAGATGGACTAAAAATTCCAGGGGCTGGATGAGCCAGAAACCACTCTGAATGAGGGTGGAAAATACTTCTGGTGAGCGAGGACTCTGCAACTGCCTGTGTTGGGTTTCCTCAGCCTTCTCTTGAAATGTCTTCTCCTGGCTACTTCTGGGAAAGGCAGCACCCCGTAGAGGCCTGCTGGGCTCTCTGTCGAGTGCTTTGTTAGGATGGTCCAATAATCGCATTTTTAAATTCTCTGTGTCAAACAAAATGGTGCATTTAGCGTGTCCAGCTGCGGAAAGGCTGAAAATCCCAGCTTCCCTACCCAGTTTAACTAATTCAAGAGGCTGCTTAAATCTTAACCATGTGAGAAGACTGTTGTTTTGAGACAATGGCCCAGGTTGCCCAGAGAAGCTGTGGATACCCCATCCCTGGAGATGTTCAAGGTCACATTGGGCTTTGAGCAACCTGGTCTGGTGGGAGGTGTCCCTGCCCATGGGAGGAGGGTTGGAACTTCCAACTCAAACCATTCTATGATTCTATGTTATTTTTAAAGCAGTGCTTCTCCTCAAACACACTCTTTTGCATTCTGTGAAAGGTCTGTTTTTCCCGTGTGTGAGCTCACCAGTTGTGATAGCATTTGTGTCTTTGAAATGGTTAGGAGCAGGTGAGCTTCCCTGTGGGATGCAGGAGGGGTGCAGGGGTGTGCAGGGCCTGGCTCTTGCTGGGTGAGCTGAGCTGCCCACTCACTGCTCCCCCTCGGCACCGCTGTCACTGTGCTGCAGCTCAGCAAAACATAGCAGACTGAGCAGCACAGGAACCTGAGCTGAAACCCTGGCAGCTCCGTGTAACACTTGTCCATCACTGCCTCCTCTGCATGAACAAAGTTTCACACAGTTGAGCAGGTCATTGTAAAATCTACTACATTCTGCTCATTCATAGAATCAGAATCATTCAGGTTGGAAGAGACCCTTGGAATCATCGAGTCCAACCATCAGCCCCACCCTACACCAGATCCCTCAACACCACATCTAATCGACTCTTAAACACAGTCAGGGATGGTGACTCCACCACTCTCTCCCAAACAGGGAATTTAATGTATTTCCCATAAGTTAAGGCACAGTTTTTAGCTAGAGAAGAGCTTTGCTCAGCTGAAAAATCTGGCTGTCCTAGTGTAAGTGGCCAAAATGGGGATTTGTTTCCTTAATATGTTCATCACTGCTTACAGCTTGAGCTGATTCCTAAAATACTAGTGTGTGTGTGTGTGCAATGTGTGAATGTGCTCTGGCATGCTCAAGGGTAATTTTTTCATCAGCTCACTGTCCAGTTCCCAGTGCTGTGTTTTCAATTCTCTCCTGAGTATTTGTCTAATAATTAGCTTGCTGTGATACTCAGGTTGTTAAAAGAGGAGGAATCATTCCTGGTACAAATTAAATAGATAATGCATTAGCAACAGAAAAGTACTTTAAAAGAGATGACTTCTGTATATGGGAGAAGAAACACTAAACCACTTATTCCAGGACCTCAGCTGGATACATTAAAAATTCCCAGGCAGTAGCTCAGGCATATATGTTTCAATAACTAATAGCCTGGACATTTCCTGTTAATACTGTCTACGACCACAGTTTGCTTTGGTTTGGATATTAATAATAAATATATACCATATATTTTACTTTAATTGTAACTTGCATAATTCAGTAAATTTGCAGGTCCTTTTGGGGCCTTCTAATATATATGTGTGCCTATATATAGCTAGAGAGAGAGATATATAAATAAATACTCTCACACACATGTAAAAAAATCCTTATTCCTCCTTAATTCATTACATTTGAGGGCTCCTGACTACACTGAATATTTCTGGTCAGGAGCATAAATCTTTTTGCTATCTCCCTAACCTTGTGAAAAAGCTAAGAAGAATCAGCAGTTCTTACACAATTTGCACTGCTGATGTAGTCTGGCTGTTGATATAATCTACCCTGTCTTACAAGGATGCTTGATGGTAAAACACTGCATAACCCAAACAGCAAAGTAACCCACTGCAGGCTTTTACTACTTCATTATCAGAAACTGTGTCCCTTACCTGAAAGGTAACCTCTCAACTATGTATGTGCCTTACTCCTGGCCAGTATCTGCTACAGACATGAATGAAGTCCTGAGAAAATCCCTCTCTGATTCCAGATTTCCAGTTGCCAACAATGAAACTGTGATTGCTAAAACCCTTACTGTATGTAATATACTATTATAGCAAAGTAGGAAAGCTTGTTCACCTGAAGATCCATCTTGGTGACTTCAGACCCAATGTCTGTGGGTGCCTCTCATACAGAGCCCTGTGCACCAAAAGGGTCTCTGTTCCCATCTGTTGACTGCTTTTAAACCCATTGGGGAGCAGCAGTGTTGTAGGAATAATCAGTGATAATAACAGAAAGGGAGCTATAGATTTGAATGCAGTGAGAATGTACNTGTGTTGTAGGAATAATGTACAAATTTCTGGAGCAGTGATAATAACAGAAAGGGAGATGTAGATTTGAATGCAGTGAGAATGTACTTACATTAATGACTATATTATGAATGATAAAACCAGAAGAGCTGTATTCAATTTTGATGCATTAACGTATTGTGGGAGTTAAACACGGCTGAAGATATAGTAGAATAGTAAGACAAGGTTTTTACAAAGTAAAACTGCCAAGACAAAAAGCATGCCAGTGAAAGAAGAGAATTCAAAACACAGTTTTTCAGATTACAAGGCTGTGATGGAGAAGCCAGCCTCCTCTCCACCCTGGCCAAGACATGGGAGCAACAGGGCATGCACCACAGGGAGAAGCAGGCCTGGTCAAAACAAAAGGAACATTTTGCTCACACAGCATGCCCTGGCCTGTGGCATTCATAGCCACAGGAAGTCACAGAATCAAACAAAATACCTAGTTCTTTTTTAAAAGGGGGCTGAATAATTTAATGTCCAAAACCAACATTTCCATGCTAAGTGAGGGGTAATCAAATCTTGTGCTTCAGGATGTAAACTGATCGGCCAAGGAGGCAGAGAGGAATTCTCCTCTCTCTTCACTCATCATGCAACTTCGTATGATTGACCAGGTATTGTGGGTTTTTTCAAATTCCCTTTGAAGCACCATGTGTAGGATGGCGCTGAAGACATAATACTAGTCCTGAGGGACCTGTGATTTCAGGTGGAATTGCAAAACTAATGCATTCCTCTCCTGAGGATGCATCAGTAGACAATTAGGTAAAAGGACTAATCAGAAAAATCTTGTCTATGTAATACATTCACCCACAAAAACCAACCAAAAGCTATTGGAAGAACTGATTCTGATTCAGTAACATACCTTGCATATGATACTGCAGGCATGTCTGCAGTGTGCTAAAACTGTCTTAAAATACGGGGCTCCACAGCCCTTCCAAAGGGAAGCTCTCAAACTGGGATGGGGTACTACCCACAAAGAGTCATTAAACCAAGTGTTAGACATTGACAGCCAGAGAATTCCTCCCCTCTAAAGTGAAATATTTGTCACCCGCATCAACGGGAACACTCTGGAATCTTGATCTAAACAGAAGGATTTTTAAAAAAGAAAATTCAAAGTCAAAACATGGATGATATTGTTCTGTCTCCTCTCTCATTTTATAAAGGGCATACCTTTAGTAATCTCAAATAGAAGTCCCAGTAAGTCTTTTACATAAGAGTGCTTGTGATCATGTTTTAGTAATGTATTTGGGATGGGGAAATTTCATATTAAACTGCAAGGCCTGTGTGAGGGAACTATCTAGGTATGCCATGAGCTGGCAGTGATCTCTAGAAAAGCCATCTAGCAGGCTACAGTTACCTCCTTTTAAAATCATTTATCCTGCCTCCACTTTCAGCCCCCCAAATAGGCAGTGGTGTGTAAGAATCTGTGTACTCTCACAATACATACCAAATGTCTTTTCCAATATTATCACAACATAATGAACCAAAAAAATACCTACTTATCCACATTGATTTTTCTGAGCTTTCTGACAAGATGTATGTTGGCTATATTCACCCACAGTACTTAATGAGAAACTTTCACACTTTGCTTTAGCCCATCTTTGTTCAGAAGTAGCTCTTGGGAAAATTAACACAGAGTAAGAAACTGTAAAGCCAGATTTTGAGCTGGTTTAAGATGAACTTTTGAGCTTTTTCATGATCTAGTTCATCATCTCTTGACTGTCAAAAACTACAGGCAGTATATTTAATTAGTAAATATTGAATGGAATTGAAAAATAATGAAAATAAATTTAAACTAAGATTCTTGAATAGTAAGTGGGAATGAAGCGTAACCACAAAATAGAAATATAGAAGATAGGGATGTTTCCAATATGAAAACTCACTGGGTTTTTGGCTTTTTTTATGATGTGATGGCTTGATTGGCAGATTCCTCAGCAAGACAAAGAACCTCAACCCATATCCCATTGAGTTCAGTGGAAACAGGACTGAATCCAGACTGAAAAACATCTGTCCTTTATCTCATACAATTTTTTTTGTATATTTTGGGTTATAAGATCATTCTAATACAATTCTCATGCATAGTGTATCGCCATATGAAACACTCTTGACTTGGAGAATTATGTTTAACTTGTATTAATATGAAGAAAAGTTTATGATAAAGCAGCAGAGAAGTACAAAGCGAAGGAGCTCCATGTTTTATCTTGAGGGGTTTGTACAGTATTGCAGCCAGTTACGAAAACTGAGATTTTTTTTCCACAAAACCAGGTTCTACCATAAACTCCAGCTTGCCAACCATTTCATTCATAAAATCTCTCCCCCAAGCGTTGCAGTTACTTATATTGTGAGAAAGTCCAATTCAGTTCCAGGACCCGGAGATTTTTTGTTTTTTAATGGGGGGAAAAAAAAAAAAAGGTTAACACTGATTTTCATCTCTTCCCATAATATTAAAAATGATGTGTAAAGCTCTGCTAATCTGGTCTCTGGATAGCGCCCAATCTCTTGCCACGTGTTTCTGCTCTGGGTCTTGCCCTGAGGGAGTTTCTGTCAGCACATGCTCAGGAAACAGTTACACCGTTCACTTCTCTTTTTTTCCACTTCTTTTTTTTTTTTTAAGAGGGACTCTATCTGAAGTTTGGTGAACCCCTGCACTAATCACTGCCAGGTGCCTCTGGCTACGTTTCTGGAATGCAAGGAATCTTCTCCTTCTCTGCCTCTTTCTTCCTTTCTCCTCTTCCCCCCCTCTCCCTGATATATAATAAATCCTTCACTGCATGTCACCTTGCTGGGCATCGCTGCGTTTTATTACCCTTTTCGATAAACCATGAGCAAACAAGTTCCCTGGCTGTGACACACTGCCCTTCTTACAGGGCCTCAGTCTCTGCTCTGGGACTGTGAGATACAACACGGTGTTGCTGGTTTTCCCTCGACTGGCTGTACTGGTGGCCAGCTTGAGTCACTCTCTGCTGTGGAGACTGAAGCTCTGCCATGGAGGCAGCGGGTAACACACCTCTGTCTGTAATATCTCTAAAGTAGGACTGAAGCAACGTCATCCTTTTCCTATCTTCTAGATAAATACAAAATACTATTTTAATGTCAGAATACTGCTTTGGGATTAATTCCATTTTGCATCTTCACTCACTCACACTCTGAGCAGTGACAAGTGCCTGAACAAGGAGTGCAGGAGGTAGTTAGCTATGAGGGGCAAGAGGGGCTTCGTAAACATGATGGAGAACGACATCCCTGGGACCTTTATAGTGACCAAAGTGTTTTAAGTCATTTAATTGCTTTAGAATATTTTTAATAATACCAATCTACAGTGATACAAAACCAGCTTCAGGTTCAGAATTACGGAGAAGCCCAAGGAGTCCTTTCCTGGTACACTCAGAGGTGTTCTGTGTGGGCCTTCTCTTCAGGTACAGAGTGACGTACCAAAATACTCAGTCACACACATGCAAGTCTCAGTTGGGCAAAAAATGTAACTCAGTATTTTGTAATGCATTTCATTACCTTCACAAACACACAAATACACCCAGACACGTTTTTTTTTCTATGTTAAATGAATATCCCTACATTTGTTCTGACCTGCTCTGTGCAATTTCTGCAGAGCTCTTAATTATAGCAACCATCACGGGAACCGTGCTGGTCTAAAGGACATCTTTATAGATTTTGTTCAATAATCTCCTTTGAAATAAAGCTGATGAATCACTACAGTGGAAGCCACTACTTGTAAGGAAAATCTGAAAACTTACTAACAGGCTGTCAGGAAAATATTTGTCAAAAGTAAAAAAAAAAATCATAATTCTTATTAATGAGGTCAAAGAAGTATTCAAACGTATTTCAATAAAGAGCAGTGCCTTAGGTTCAAGTGATTGCCAGGAAGTCAACTGCAAAGACATGCAATCCAACAGATATTGTCTACTCGGTACTACCCAGCATGTGCTGCCAGCTTGACTGACCTAGCTTAGCTTAGTCACTCAGGGGCACAGTTCCCTGCCGAGCAAGCAGCAAGATGCTCCCAGGTACAGGGAGATTCTGCCCAGGTACCTGAGCCTGCTTTCTTCAAGTTTACAGTCTAAATGGCAGTATATACCGAATAGTGGGAGAGATGAAGATACCTTAACCATTTGTTAGACCATAATCAATGATTGTGTTTTGGTGGATATGGTTTGCATGTCACTGCAGAAGTTTCATGTAAAAAGCAAAACAAATTGAAAAAAATAAAGAGAAAAAAACTCATCTTTACAGAGGTTAAGCATAAATGTAATGATAGCTAAAATTGGTAATGGCTAAAATCTGAATACAGTGCAGAAGAGCTGCAGTTGAATCCATCTTATGTGGTTCCTGAGTTACACTGACCAGCTCCTCCAACCTCCCACCTTCCTCTAACTCCCTTATTTCTTGCTCTAAGATAGTTTTGTTGATGGTGGCTCTGGGCAGGCAACAGCACGTGCTGTGAGATGCACTGATGAAGGCTCTAATGAATGTCAATCCAGCCCTTTTAGAACCACAAATGAAATACATGCCCACCCACTTCTGCTGATGGCCAAACAATATTTTACCCCATGATCAACCGCTAAGATATTCTTAACCATGTCTTGTTGAAGAAAGCTATGCTAGTGCTAATTTTGCTTTAAGGGGGGGGAACTATATAAGCCTATCTGGACATGATTATAAATGAATTCTGATCACATTTTCTACAACGAGATAAATGACTTGGGATTTGAAACCAGATGCTTTTAATTACTGATTTTCTTTGTTACATGAACCGCGGCTCCGCACCTGTACATTGTTCTTTCTTTGGACAGATGGACTGATGCCCCTTTTGCGTGCTCAGATCCGTAACACTGAGATAAATTATGATGGGTTTTTGGCTTCCTCCATTGAAAATGTTTTCAGCTGTCAGAGATATCTGTTTCTTGTTATTGCTTTTAGTGCTTTTGAAAGAAAGACTAAAACACTGGCTTGTGTATTTGATTATAAATGAAGAGTATTCTCAGTGGAATCCACAATAAATGAGTGATGCATCTCCTTGGTCCTAGGAAGTGTTACAAAAACTGTGTAGGTGTTTGGTTCTCCAGTGGACTTCTAGAGAGTAAAAGTTTGTTTCCTACAAAGATTCTAGTAACATGCCAGTTACTACTCTATTTTTGTGAGCTCATGGACTTAAAGATTAATGAAAATTGGACAGAAGTAGTTAGACACCTAACTGTCACTGAAAGCAATGGTCATTAGGTACATGATAATTGGGTACACACATGTTTTCCTATCCAGCCATGGATTCTGGCAGTCAAAGGAGACAGCATGACCTCTTGAACAGAATCTCCCCCATTTCTGCTACTGGTTTAGGAGCAATTTCTTAAATTTTAGCTCAGAAACAGTCATACTCCAGAAAACTAGCTGCTTGCAAACAACAGTGAAACTCCCACAGCCATAATTTGAGTCGGGTCCCATCTGATGAGGAAGCACCCACCAGAACCTTTGTATTCCATCATCATCTACCAGCAAAACTGAAGCCAAATCAAGCCCCAGAGCAGAGATGTGGGATTTTGGGGGGGGTGTTTTCTCCCAGTCAGCAATCAGGGGACGGGACCAGATGCTTCTTTGAAGCAGAGACACCTGGCAGGACCCTGGCAGTGTGTAACAGGCCTGAAACATGAGTAGTGTATGGTCTCGTATCGCCAAAGTACGGCAGGGTAGTAGTGCAAATAAAAATGCAGCACCAAAGATTTTAGCTGACATATTTGTTTCCAACCTTAAAGGCATCAGGAACTTCAAATCTAGTGTTCCCTGGCTGAGCAAGAAGAGAGACTCTGCACACCCTGTGTTATTTTAGGACTAAATTCTAAATAGAGGTCTGTAGTACTTGAATTAACAGAGGGTAAGAAGCGAGTAAACAAAAATTCTGACATTTAAGCAGCCTGACTGAAATGTCTCTTTTCACGTGATTGTTTTTAAGTCCTGTTTCTTGTGATTTTGAATGGGTAAGTGGCTCTTCAGGGGGGTCTGGAACACGGTTTGAGCTGGTAGCAGTTAGCTGTTGGAAAGCCTGGGCAAAAGAGAGTTGTGTAAGCTCCTTCCTCTAACTCTGATTACTTAATCCTTTATATTAAAGACTCACAAGACTGGATTCAGGGTTCTCATTAATCATCACCTATGGACATCACACATGTCTTAATCCCACTTGTTCTTCATTTAGTGGCCTGTTTACTGAGCAGAAATGAGTAATTTACCACAGGGATAGAGAACACTAGTTTCACTCTCCTTTCCCTTGGAGACGCATCACCTTCCCAATAAAGTTATTTGTCAGTCCCCCCAGCTTCATTTGAGAACACAAGTGCTTTTTGTTATGGGTGACACAAGTGACAGAGGGCCTCACAGTCACATATAGAGGGACCGTGTGTTCAGATCCTACAAAGTGACCTTGTTTGGTCATTAAGCTAAATTGGTGCTAATCCCTAACTTGGTGCCACCACTCAAACTCACTTAGCTACAGTCACATCAGTTCCATTTAAGCTGGTAATTTATCACACTAAATATTTTAAACTGGGATTTACAGAGATAGTTTACAAAGGAAACCAACTACATATTTAGATGACTTAGATAATAACAGCTTAAAAATAGTGGAAAGAAAGCCAAGTGCAAAATCCAAATAAGATTAAATACTAAAAGCTGTTTTTCTGCCTTCATACTGCTACAAATTTTTGCAATGGGCAAAATGAAACTGAGTTAGACATTATACATGGCATGTGCTACAAGAGATGCTAAAATAACACTTTGCTACCTGAAATAAAATATAAATAGATATTTAAACCTGGATCATGACAAGCCCACTTTTCTGGATGCCAAAACATTTTCCAGTCACACATTTTTCAGTTTAATTAATATCAATATAAGTAGAATTTTTTGGTTGAGCATACACTTCATAGCAGAATTTGAAAAAATACTCTCTGTATTGTATAAAGCCAGAATAAATACATTTGGTAATGAAGTCAGATTTTGTTAGAACATTTTCAAATGAATTAGATAATTTTGTCAAACTATTTAAATGTCTTAGGAAACCATTTGGGAAAATTGACTGCTGCAATTGGTATTGACTTTGGCAAAGGATGGGGTAACACAGAGCTTTTTCTTTTTTTTTTTTTTAAAAAAAAAGCCTTTAAGTCAAATTCTGAATCTTATGTCAAACTTGAGTAGACTATTTGTACTCTGTAGTTTTTGGCATCCTGCATATTTGATGACTCAGTAATTTGATTTCTTGATAGTAATGGTTCGGTTCACTGCAGAGGCGTGCGCTATGCCATCCGCTCTGTCATCCTTCTGATTCACAGCATAGAAATTCCTTGCATTTACTTAATCCTTAATGCTGAGACAGCTGACAAATGAGGCAAAGCATGGTATGTGTGCCAGAAAGCTGGAGCAGTTCATATGAAGAAAGGTGGTGTTAGGTGTTTCTTTCCTATTGTAAACCATATATATTTTCTATGAGTAATGGCATACTGCTATGAAGTGGCACAAGTGTAACGGTGGCTCCAAGCATGAGATTATTAAGTGATTTTGCCCAGCTCAACGGATGAATGCTTTAAACAAAACTGTGTTAAATGAAATTCAAGGACTATTAGTTCACACTAGGGTTCTGTACTTGCAATTAAAATGTCATGTATGGGCTTTATTTCAGCAGTCATTAATTATGTAAGCATAAACAATTAAAATGCTGCAATAGGATCTTGGACTGGGTGTGACAGTACTGAATACAGATTATTTTGAGTTTAGAAAATGGCATTTGAGACGCTGAAAAATTCCAAGTAATTATGTCATGAAACTAGACACCCTGTTTTAAAATAACTATTCAAAACTGCATTCCACTCTCCATTTCCTGATGCTGGGTTCATGGCTAGAAATCTGTTATCATTTCACTCTTACATTTTGTCATAGGACATTAACTGTGGTGTTTCTACAAAGACTTTACATTACTTAAGCATATAAGCACTGAGATAATCTATCGGCACCGTTGTCTCCTCTGAGAAAGAATACCTGTTCCACTAGAGCTGAAACCAGCAGAGACAACTCTGATGTGAACTTTGGCCTGAGCAAATGATCAAAATGTCTGTGGAAGGAGCTCAGTGAGAAGCTCAGTTCACTCAGCACCAGGTTTCTGCTGGAAAGAGAAGTGCTGTGCTCTGGAAAGGAGACGTGGGGGCAACAAGGAGAATTCATCTGGGAGCTCCAGACCACTCAAACTCGAAAACTGTCTTGTTGCCCTCATTCTAGTCAAGTCTTTGCTTTCACTTCTTATTAACACTAACAAAACATGAAGTGCCTTAGAAACAAATCTTTCCCATAGTATATGCTTAGCTTATTCCATTCATGGGAGTTTTTGCCTCAGTTCCCCTAGGAAGCCCATCCTAGAATGCACTCAGAGAGGAAACAGCTGAGCAATGCACTGGGCAGCAGTGAGAAGAGAGGGTGCCTCTCCTCCAGGCTCCAGTAGCCCTGTTCAGCAGGGACAGAACAGCTCGTGCATTACCTTCATTTTGGACTGTCTCCATTCCTCCTGGTTGTGCTCACTGCCTTCTCTGCTACAGAAGACTTCATCTTTATCTGGTATAACTTCCACCTCAATCACCAGGCCTAGTGCCTCCTGTTGGCCATGACTCTGCCATGGGCATGGGTCTGCCAACAAGAAGGAGGCGGGTTGGGCACAGGCATCTTACGTGACAGGGACAGGATAAATCTGTTCCTGTGAGGGGCAAATATGTGTCAGACATTGGGAGGGGACACTGGTACCTGCTACTGGCATAGGTCAGAAGAGATGGCTGACGGAGGAACTGGGTATTGAAGCTCACTTTGCCACAGTATTCACTGCCCAGTTAAGAAAAAAAAAATAATTTGTCCTTAATTGAATTTCCTTAACCAGGTTGTTCTTCAGCTGCTCCAGGTGTTATTTTCATTTCTGTGCTCTTTCCATGCCTTCTGCCCTTGCATAAAGCACACAGTTTAAAACTTACTGGGCTTTCCTTTCCCCGTATAAAAGAAGGGATGGGTCAGTCACTGGACTAGGATGGAAAAACTCTACGTTCAATTGCAGTATTTGCTAAAGAACCCTAACATATTTTTAGGAAAAAAATCTGTCTGTATCCTAAGTTCCCATCAGGGAAGGAAAATCAGTGTCCCCTCCCTGTCCAAAGCACTGGGAAGAAAAACTAAGTTTGATGTTTAATTTGCATGTGTTGAGGCACCAAAAAAAACCCATTCTGAACAGAATTTTGTGGCTTACAGAGATTCTTCATGGTTGAGCAGATGTTATGAGATCCTTGAGCAAACAGTGCTTCACAAGTGTCAGATACCGTAGCAATGCAACACAATCCATAGTGTAGCAACACAATCTTTACAATCAGCGTGATAATATACTCTTCCCTGATTCCTATCTGGCTGGTTAGTGCCTGCTGCTGAGAGGTATTGCAGAAAATCCTATCAGAGAGCAAGGAAGGGAGAAAGCCTGCTGCTCTGACCCAAACTCAGTCTTACTAAGGCAAATACTGCCCTGTTCCTGAGTGAGTCAGAGTTTGGGTTTTTGCCCTTTGAGAGATTTCTCATTTTAGCTGAGAAAAGTTCTCTCACTTACCCAAAGTGAAGTCATCAAGGAGGAATTAAAAAAAAAATAAATCTAAAGGCAATTGCATTCAATGAAGGAAAAAAATCTCTGTGTGCTTTGTTGAAGACAAGGCCAAGGCCCTGAGCAACCTGACAGTAATGTCAAAGCTTGCTGTGACAAGACCTTCTAAGGTGCCTTCAAAACTGAGTTATTCTATGATTCTAAACTGAACAAACTTGCTCAAAGTCAGTGTTTTTTGGGCGAACAGCATCCACGCAAAGTAATGAACAGTCATTTGTTATCGTGGCAGACAGAGGCCATGTGTTTCGCACACATACCCTTCCCTGGCACTCTCCAGCGGCGCCTGATGGTGATGTGGACTGGAAAGCGTAGAGTCGAGTGGATGGTGTCTTGAAGGGATGTCATGAGGAGGCGGCAATAGACCTGGTGAGGGACCGTTATGGTTGACGCTGGAACCACTGTACATGCCTGTGAACACATGTCAATTTGCAAAACAAAATAAGCAAGGAAAGAAGCATCCGAGTAAGTCCCTGAGAGTCCCCAACTCCTTCCCTACCTCCTCTCCCCCCCAACCCCGAGACACAAACATGCAGCAGCCCACTTGTCTTGGGGGAGTCACTCTGCCAGGGGGAGTCCTCTGCTCAGAGACACAGGAGGTTAGTGAATGCTGCAGTGCTGGAGCAGCACTCACAGCTGTAGCAAGGTATTTTGCCACGTGTGTGTCTCCCCTCCAGCCCTCTCAAGGTGGTCCGTTTCTTCCTCGCTATGACTGCAGACCCGTGAGCACCTCTCTTAGCAGCTGGCAGGACTTGGGAGGACTCTCACCCTACCTTCACCATGAGAGCTCACTGTTTGCAGAATGATGGAGCTCATACTGACAGCAGAGTGGTACGTGATACCTTACCAACATCACATCAGACAATGAACTCAGGGCACTGTGTTGCTGTAAGGGGGATCATGATTTGTTTTTTTAAACTGAAACTTTTTGCTTTGACTTTCAATTAATATCCAGGAGGACATTCTAGACCATTAAAAAATATCACGTTGATACAAATGAAACCCCAATGAATTATATGTGAAGAGGAGTGAGGTTTATGAGTACACAGAGGTACTGAAGGGCTGTTGATGCTCCTTTTTTCAGGAATCTGGCTACTCTCCTCTATTCTGCTGTGGTGAGACCCCACCTGGAGTACTGCATCCAGCTCTGGACCCTCAGGACAGGAAAGACATAGATCTGTTGGAGCAGGTCCAGGGGACAGCCACAAAAAGCCACATCAGAGGGATGGAAACCCTCTACTGTGAGGACAGGCTGAGAGAGTTGGGGTTGTTCAGCCTGGAGAAGAAAAGGCTCCAGGGAGACATTACTGTGGCCTTTCAGTACTTAAAGGGGCCTTATAAGAAAGATGGGGACAAACTTTTAATAGGGCTTGTAGCAATAGGACAAGGGGCAATGTGTTTAACCTAAAATACGGTAGATTTAGACTGGTTAAAAGGTTTTTTTATATTTTTACAATGAGGATGGTGAAACGCTGGCCCAGGTTGCCCACAGAGGTGGTAGATGCCCCATCTCTGGAAACATTCAAGGTCAGGTTGGATGGGACTCTGAGCAACACGATTTAGTTGAAGATGCCTCTGCTCCTGGCAGGGGGCTGGACTAGATGCCATTTAAAGGTCCCTTCCAACCCAAACTAGGATTATTCTTTTTCTTTCAGTCTCCCTTGTAAGGAGAGAGCCATGCACTGAGACAGCCCGGGCTACCTGGGGGCCAGGGCCTTGACATGGACTTTTGGTGTGAGGGCTGTCTGCAATGAGAGGAGGTTGCAGAACTGCTCACTGCCTGGCATTTTGAACACTGTTTGCAAATGCCACCCTATGGCACAGGGAAATAGCTGCAATACTTGGAAAAGCCTAGTCCTTTTCTGAATTTCTCTGCCCTTCTCCTGATCTTCTTCAAGTTTGCCTACAACACCTCTCCCAGAGTCTGGGCCTACCAGGGCCAGCCTTCCAGGGAATCTGCACCCAGAGGAGGATTTAGCAGCTACTGTATGCTGAAGGCTGTGGGGAGCAAATGAAGTTTGCCAGCTCTTCAGCCCCTAAGACCCCCCCCACCCCTTCTCAGAGGTCTAATTTCTTTGCTTCCTCTCCTGTAGCATTCACCTTTCCTCTCCCACTCACTGTGAGCAGAGTGACACAATCAGGACAGAGCTGTGTGTCAGCTCTGCTTGGACGTGTCCCGTGTCACTGACAGGGATCTGGATGGCACTGCTCCCAACCCTCACAGTGACATGGAACAAGCAGAAAGCATCATGACAATCTGGAGCTGTGGGGAACGTGTGAGGACCCTCTGGGCGGATAAGACACGGCTGAATGTCAGCATCTGTTTCTGTGTGACTGAAGAGCAGAACCACTGAGGCAAGATTCCAACCACCTTTGTCAGGGAGTTCAGATGAGTCAAAAACCTCTCATGAACAATGAGTCCTCAGCTGTTGACAGATCTAAAGCAACAAAAATGAACCACATCATCTCTGTCTCCTGCTAGACAGAACATTTGTCAGCCAGCCAGTGAAACCAACTTGCTTTCTGCACTGCAAGCCAGACAGAAGGGGCTTTAAGAAGTCAGATGTTTCCAGGTGATGTTAGGATTTATTTGTCAAAACCTCTTGTGATAACAGTAAGTCAGTAGCTAGGATGCTGAACTGTGAAAATGTCATTTTTCTACTGGTGGCTGCAGTCCATTTTATGATGCAATGGTTTTCACTTCCCCCAGATCCTTGCTGTTCACACATTCATTATCAGGCTTGGAAGATGAGCCAAATCCCAATTTGACCTTGCCTGTACCGTGTCCTTTCACACTTCAGCTGTATTTCCTACAACATGCAGTTCAGGTATATTGGCAGCAGAGCCCGAAGGAAACTGCTGAACCTAGAAAGTCATTTATGCTCTCTAAGGCCAGTAGACTATCACTGGAACCTGTCAGTTACTCACCCCTATTGCTCAAAAACCCTCAAAAGGTAGTTTTAACAGTGTTGGCCACCACTAAACACATTCACATGTTTTATCTTACAATCCCACCCTGAACAGTTCATGAATGCCTAAGAGGTCTCTCCTGGCCCATTGCATACTGCCTCAGCTGCTGAGGATAGTTCAAGGCGTTGCTTGAGGTGGATGAGAATGACAGAATAGCAGAGTACCTACCATCAGCTTGCCCCGCTAGAGAAGAAAGAAAGTGTTAAAAAAACCACCCTACGCATCCATATGTCCAGGAGACGTGTCCTCCATGATCCCATGCCCTTAAACTCACCCCATTAGAAAACCAAATGAAACAAGAATCCTTGTTACACCGAGTTTGTGCCGTGCCAAAGTGCTGTGCAGAGGTGATGCAGTGGTGGAACCACTGGAGTGGACACCCATTGCCCACTCTTGGGTTTAAAAAGATGCAGTGCTGTGGGTCTCCTCTCCTATTTAAAGTAGGGTTTCTTCCAGCCACTCTGAGTTCATGCAGCTTTTAACTTACTGATCACACCTGGAGAAGGCCCCTGCTTGGAGCACATGGTGCTAGGGCTTGTAGAGCTCGATTGTCAGTGAGTTTTCCTTTTCCTACGTCTGTATTTACCACTCACACTTGGTGTGACATGTGCCATCTCTTGTCCCCACAATCCCCCTTCCACACTGCAGCTTGTGCTGCCTCCCCTCAGAAGCCGCTGGCTCCCCCCTCACTGACACCCCCTCTCCATGGCATTGCTAGATCAGCAGCTCACCACAACCCCGGCTGAAGCACGTCAGGATAAATCCAGCCATCCCCTCGTCCTCGGGGAGGGACACTGACAAATGTGTGCTGCCAAGCAGCGTGTGGCCTAGCGGAGCCCTGCCTGCCCCTCCCACAGCGGGAACACTAATTTTGGGTGCCATTCTCTGGTATCCAGCTGCCAGTAATCTTGAAAAACTTGTCAGAACTCAGTTACCTCTGAGGTGATTGTCAAACGTGGCTGAGCTTGGCTAAAGGATTTTCAGAAGTACTGTGGGGAGGGAAGGGGACTGACACACGTGGGCAGAGAGGTGAGCAAAACGGTTACAGAAGCTTTGCTTCCTAAGGAAACGAGACTCGACCCGGGGTCCTGAGTTGTACGGGGTGGTATCCCTCTGACACAGGGCTAGTGGGAGGAACAGGGGGAGCTGCAGGGCTGCTCTGGCGTCAGACTCAGTGATGGGTGCTCCTGGGCCTGGTGGTGAGGCTTGGAGACTGCACAGCCCACCATTTGGATGAGGGCTGCATCTGCCCCTGAAGCTTCTGGATAGCGAGAAAGCCAAGACGTGAGCCAACGTGGACAACGAATCAACACTATTGTTCACTTGCTTCACTGCCATGGGGTGTCTGCCTGTGATTAAAGAGGACTTCAGGGGCCATGTGGCACACACAATGGAAGATGGATTTACTACGAGATTCCATGTGAGTCTGTAATGAGACATTAGTCATTTCTGTTGAGTCACTGAGAACCTAATCGGTACTTACAGTTAAAAGTCAGATATCTTACACAGTGCAAAACCAGGCCATTCCAAAAGAACTTCATTTCCTTCAGAGGGACAGACCTTTCCGTGGTCATGGGCACTGCACAGGGTGTTGTATACTGGGTTCTATGAACACTACCAGCTATCAGCCACTTATGCTGCTACTGGGATTTGCTTTGACTTTAGAAAGGTTTGATGTGCACATTTTATTCCAGACTTAGACCACTCAAAGCTTGGAGCTGCTGTCACTCTGATTCCCTGACTACCTAATGGTATGTTGATGGCTCTTAAACGTTTAGAAGGAAATATTGGCAGTGGGAGTTTATCAGGAGAGAGAGAGAGTGAACTGCCTTGTTCAGGGAAGTAGGAGGCATCTGCTGATGTGAGGTCCCACTGCCAAGCCCTAGCAGAAAGGAAGAGCTGTTTGAGGGGAGAGAGATGGTATCTTTGCTGCATGGATCCCTCTGCACAGGAGATCAGGTGCCTCTACAGTGGAAGAAATCAAGGGGGAAAAGCAGTTGCTGTTCCAGCCTCGGTATAATTTTCAATGCTTCTAGAATGTATTTATCATCCCCCTATTTTTTTCATCAGTCTGTCATAGTCTGAGTACCTGAAGTCACACAGAAGCCTTTGGAGCTGTTATGAATGACTGCAAACGCAGCCCAGCTCAGGACTGTGCACCTTGGGCCTCCTCACACGTTGACCATCTTAGCTTGGAAATATATGTCATCCATCAACACTTTAAATGGCTTGGCCTTTAACCTTAACATCTGTTGCCAAAACAGAACTTTGAGCATCTGTGACTACCAGCTTTTCTTTTCCCCAGCTTTGTGCCAACTGAGACCAGAAAAACAACAATGAAACACGCTCAGAGAAAAAGCCTGAGTGGAATTACCTGAGTGGAGACACTTCCTTTGTGGAGAGTGATACGGGCTCTGAGGCACAGCTCGAGTAGAGTGTGTGCAGCCACAAAGCATCTTAGTTATGAGGAGGGAGAAAGGAGGAAGATCTAAGCAAACAATGGGTTCCTCTGGCTGGAAAGCATTCTTTTGCTCACTGTCTTACCCACTCCCAAGCACAAACCTGCTTTGAAGTCAGACACAAGGGATGGGAGCTTTTTAAATATTTCATTCTTTCTGTGATTGGCTTTCATCCCTGACATATTTAAAATGTGCTTTAACTTGGAGAAAGACAAAACCAAAACTCTCCAGGAATCCAAGTGATCCCTAAAGCCCAGAGCTGTGCACATTAATAATGTGGTTTCTTTGAAAAAAAAAAAAAAAAAAGAAAAGAAAGGCGGGGGGAAAGAGGGGAAATCCCAAACTCAAAACAAAAACCCAAACCATGAACATTTTCATATTTTCAAGTGGAATCAGGAGGCCATCATATACTCTATTTATCCATATATATGCTATATAGAGTATTATAGCTGATTTCTCCAGAAATACTACCTCTGCTCATTTGAAAGAGCAAATGTGCAATCACTGCAGACTACAGGTGGCAGCGGGAATGTCCTTACGCCTTAATTCTGCAAGAATCAGCCCTTTAGCTTTATATGCCCTAAACAGTGACAGAGGAACAGCTTTGCCTATGAAATTGTACTGCACATACAATGAAGCAACTCCTCTTTCACTGGAAAACAGTCTTTCAAATCTTGATTTATTTTTCCTGGCCCTTTTTCATCCTGTGCATGTGACGGGGTCTCATACGGGGTGACCCAATGGAAATATCAGGGAAGATTTACTAGGATTTTTAAAACATCCTGGTGATGGATTGAAATAATCAGCAAAGAAATCATATCAGAGAAAGGCAGTCGTATTGGTGGATAAAATCCTTAATTTCACAAGAGGTTCTCAGAAATGACACAGAGAGTTTAGGGATGGTCTGTTTATCTGTGAGCAAATAAGTTTTTTCCTGTTTTATTGTTGTCACTGGAAATCTGAGGCTGTTCCTGAGGTTCTGAAGCGCAGCCTGTTGTGAAGGAAATGGCACTGGCCGTCTGTCCCGGCTGGAAGAGAGAGGCCAAGCCCCGCTGCAGCTACGCCGGACTGGCCCAGCTGCAGAGCCGGGGCCACGTGCTGCCCTCTCAGATCGGAAGAGTGCAGGCAACAAAGGCAGAGAATGGAAGTTATGCCCCTCGGTCCCTCCAGCTTTCTGCCACCTTTCAAGGAGCAACATATAAACTGCCAGTGCAGATTCCTGGGGGACTGGTGTCAGAATCACCGGTTATCTCCCTTGCTACCCCATTCTGTTCACATTACACACCAGGATTTTAGTGCAACGTGAAAGGAGAACAGGAGATAGCAAACAGGATGCATTTTTAATTTTATTTTTAAGATTTAGGATGAGAAAAAAGGCAGGAGATTCCTGACTGAGTCATTTTTAGTAATTGACTTAGTTTTTTAAAATTTTTAGTAATTTTAGTAATTTAGTAATTACTTTGCTCTTACATGGCAAAATATACTATTGAAGTGCATCAGCTCTTCCCTTGGTGCAGGGGAACTAGCACCAGGCATTTTTGTTTCTAATCCCAGTTTACCACTGGATTTTTCTAAGCCTCAACAGTAACAAACGGGTTTGTCTGGAAAGCTCATACTCAGTTACTAAATCAATTTAAAACGTACTTAGTGATACCAAGTCAAGCCTTTCCTCCACAGTGGAACTGGAAGAGGATAAAGTGCATCTTAAATCAAGAAAGCCCTATTGAAGAATGGCATCCCTGCTTTCTTTTTGGCTTACCCTGGCCCTGCTCTGCCATACCAATGCAGGATCTGAGGACAGGCTGAGGGAGTTGGGGTTGTTCAGCCTGGAGAAAAGAGGGCTCCAGGGAGATCCTACTGGGGCCTTCCAGTACTTACTGGGGGTTTATAAGAAAGACAGGGACAGAATTTTTAATAGGGCCTGTTGCAGTAGGACACCAGGTAATGTCTTTAAGGTAAAAGAGCGTAGATTCAGACTAGATAAAAGGAAGAACATTTTTATGTTAAAACACTGGCCCAGCCCGCCCTGAGAGGCAGTTGATGCTCCATCTCCGGAAACATTCAAGGTCAAGTTGGACAGGGCTCCAAGCAACCAGATCTAGTTAAAGATGTCCCTGCTCATTGCAGGGGGGTTGGACTAGATGATTTTTAAAAGTCCCTTCCAACCCAAACTATTCTATGATTCAAACCACTCTCCACTCTTAGGCACAGCATGCTGTATTCCCGGCTCCACATTCCTGCCCCAAAGTTAGGAATAGCCACTCCCAATCTGGGTTTAGCATGCATTACTATTTAAACAATTACAGAATGAAAAAGTGATTAATACCTGTTACAACTTTTTTTTTCCTGGAGATTGTCTCCAGATTATACAAAGTGCTAGATATAAAATGTTGCCATATATCCATCCCGTTTCTAACGTGCAGTTGCCATTACCAACGAGTAAGATATTGATAAGAGTCTGGAACATGACAGGGAATGACACAAAAAAACATGACAGTGAGGGCTTACAAATCAGGTGGATACCATAGTCTGGAATGTTGTGCATAGTATTGGTTATCCCATGGCAAACCAGATATTTTAGAGACATTTCAAAGACTCGACCATGAACAGTTCTCAAAAGGTAGGTTCTACCAAAGCAAACCATGTAGGAGTCTGTGTGCATATTCTTACTGAACATCACCTGAAATGCACCTGCAAAATCAGTCAAGGAAAGTGTTTTTTTCAAAAAAACTCACATGATATTCCTGAGGTCAAGAATAAAATAAATATGAAAATCAGAAAAAGGGCTAAACAGTTACATGGGCAGAAAGAGATTTGAGAGTGCAAGGTCCCCCACTCTAATCTCTAGACTCAGGGGAGGGATATGGGCGCCTTCACGGGGTGAGGCAGATTAAACTGATGGCTTTGAGAGTTCCTCTTCCTCTTTCTCTCTGCTGGCTGAAGCCAAGAACCCAAGATTGCTACAGCCCTGATTCAGGATCCTCTGCTGAGGTTCAATAGTTGTGAATCTAGATCTTATTTTCAGCAGAAGAGAATGGAAACATATTTTTCTCTTCCTATAAAATGTATAGAACAGTCTGAAGTCCCTGAAAGGGGCCAGCTCTTGTTCAAACCACAAGAAAGAAAAACAAGGCAAGAGAGAGAAGAAGGAATGAAAGAAAGATTAAATACTAGAAAAGATAATTAAAGCAGCATGTTTGACATTTCAAATTCAAGCTTTCCCTCCATTCATACGTTACCATATTACTTGTTATGATCAGACAGCACATGATAACACACAGCCTCCTCAACCTTCCTGCAGCTCCTGAAGAGCTGGAAAACCTTCCTGCTGCGTGCTTTGTCTTTGCTAGAGCACTCATTTGGCTTTAGCAGAGCTCAGGCACCTGCATCGTGATGAAGCCAAGACAAACTTTTTAAAAGAGAACAAATGGACAGAGGCTGCTGCCCCCTTCATGTGAAATTAATAGGAGCTATTTGGCTGACTAACTCTGGAAGAAAAAAATCAGGCTTTAGCAGATAACTCACAAAATTATTTCATTTCATTTGTTGGTTTGGTTGTTGCTTTTTTTCACCTTCCATAACGGTAAATCAGACCCATAAGCTTTTCTGGTTTAAACCCTGTATTAAATGACACATTTAGCACCCTACTTATTAGGAGTGTTCTTACCTGGAATTAAATCGTGATGGCCTACAGATCTACCACATTTCCCATCCAAAATGTGTTGTGAAGATGTGTGCAGCTGCTGTATAGCTAAGCATTCACTTAGGACCTCTTGTTCGATATCAGTACATGAATTCAGCTACAAGAGGAAGACAAAACAAACATTATTTTATTTCAAAGTAAACCAAATGACTTCTAATTAAATTCATGTCTTTTTGCTTAAAGATTACGTATAGAAGGAAGGAATAAAATGTCATTCTTAGGAACTTGGTGCAATTAAGGATGTCTCTATTTCTTGGGTTTTCTTAATTAGAGATAATTTTGGTTTTCCTAAGTGCATGAGTTAAGTGTGCTAATCTTAAATCAACAACAGTTTGCTTCAGGAAATAATGTGCCCTGTGTTTCTTCAAACCTTCCTGAGTACTTTAACTGCGTGTCTTCAGGCCTTCTGTAGTTTCTTGGGTTCTTTGGCAAAAGGATTGCATCACCTTGTGGCTGTGACACTTGGAAAGACATTTGATAGGGCAAGCAAAGCGTTTGTGCTTATCAGATTAGAACTGCTGGAGTAATGTGCTGTCAGTAACGTGTAAGAGGGATCACCGAGATGTCAGCTGTTCTCCATGTAAATTAAAGCTCTGGCAAAAGTGTCTGGAGCAAACTCTTGAAAACCACAACGTCGATCATATTAAAACCAGCAGGAGAGGAGAATTAAGAAAGAAAAGCATTTCTAATTCTCTTTCAAACAGGCTGATGTTGCCAAGCCTTTGTCATAATATAGCGCTCACGTTACACAAACAGCCATCCTGTTCTATAGCCATTAATAAATAGTTCTTGTCTTTACGTTTACAGTGTTGCGTGCCCGTCTGCCCTGGGCTTGGTTATTCTAAATAAGAGGTCCAGGCAAACCCATTTCCAATTCTGCTGTACAGCCATTTGCTGCTTCAAGATAAACACCTAACATTTGGATCACAAAGTGCATCTGCAGCCAATTAAACTTACTCTACTACTAAATTAACAACTAACTTTCTCCTATTTTGTTCTCGTAATGCCTCTCAGAACAACCGAATATTACCTCTGCAGGCATCTTCTGGGCTATGGCCTAAACATTCAGGATTCCTTTGATGTAAGACTAAGCTCAGACGTTTTATTTTATATCAGAGCCGGCACATTTTGGTAGCCTATCTCAGCCCAGACATGTGGGCAGAGCAGCCTGTTAACTTCTCTTTCTTGGCTAAGTCCTTTCCACTCAGAATTCCCGGGAAGCTGATACCAACAGACAACGGCTTTTGCTGAGTTATAACCAAAAATGAGCAAATGAGTATAAACGGGCTTTTCCCCTGTGGACTGTCACCGTTTCAATAACACTGAGATTTACTTAGCTGTGTAAGGGTGGGGGTTTTTCTCCCTATGAGATGTGTAAGTGAAATATTTGGGGGATTTTATTATTTCTTCATGAGTCAGGTTGGCTTCGGTCCCTTTTAAGAGAATCCGAGTAAAATGTACTCTAAATCTGCTGCTTTTTCAGATGCCTTTTAAGCTCAAGGGAAAAAGACACAGGACCAAGTATTTATAAAGTTATAATGGATAAATGAGACAAGAAATCTGAAGATGGTTTCAAATCACTGGAGGAGTGCAGACTTAGACTGGTTTCCCAAATAAGGTGTGGGAGGGAAGGAACTAGCAGTATTTTAAGATAGACTTGATAAGTCTATAGGAGGGAGTGTATATGCATGCAGGAAAATTCCTCAAGCTAGGAGATCAAGAGATATGAAACTCTGGATATTTGATGTCTTCGTACATCCAAGCAGCTTGAGCCTGCAGGCTGTGTGCACCCCATTCGTCCTCTATTGACTCTTATGCAGGAAGTACTTTGTGCCACTTCATGCAAAGTTTGGATGTAGGGTTTTTTTCCCACCTTCCTCCTCAGAACTGGAAATAGGGCTCAGCAGGTGACAGGGTATAACAGCTGGGACCACTCCTTTGTCCAGATGTAAAGGGTGTTAACATGCTCATGTGTTCAGCTCATTACAGAGCTGAACAAACGATGCCCGTGTTTGGTGTCGGGAAATAATTCCCGTCTTCCCTCTCCCTCTTCCTTCTTTCCCAGGAAGGAAAGATGGGGGGGTGTGTGTGTGTTCTCTCTACATGTTCCTCTCTTTGCTCTCCAGTACTGCTAATTCTTACCCTTGCCATTTTTCAAAACTAGCTGCTCCCTAAGCTCCATCTCACCAGGCTGTCATTTCTGCTCTGTCCTTCACCCTTTAAACATGCCTTGCTGTCTCACCCATGATGTTCTGGACAGTGGTGAAGGAGCTGGGGGAAGATGTCATTGCTGCTTATTGAACTAATTGTAATTGCTTGCTAAGACTTCCACTCCCTTCCACTCCTGGAGAGCACTCAGGGTCTGCTGTGTCACAGACCAGCTCTGTGGGGTCCCAACCAGCTTTTTACAAACTGTGTGCAAGTGTGTAACAGGCAAGTCTCTGATCCTGGGCTGGTGCCCATAAGCATCCCCATTTAATAATGGGTTCAGAATTTAGCCCACAGAAACCAAAACACTTACTTGAATCTAACAGTAGTGAAAACATAACTATCAGTCTGGGTTTGGAGTGATTTATAAATGCATTTCAAATACAGATGTGGTGGGAAAAGTGGGGGTTTTCCTTCTCAGCTATTACTAGTGCTCCTTTCCGGACATCTCCATAGCACCCTGACTTAGTTTCACTTGTGCTCTAGATGATCTGCCCAGATGTATCTCTTAGCTGATTGCAGAGACTCAGTGTGTGGACATTTTGTGTGAATGGCAGCAGAATTTGGGCTTGTGTATGAAATGCTCAGAGAGAAAATGTGGGGCAAACTGCAAAGCCTTGAATGTGTAAAACTATGCAGTGGGGTGGCTAACAGCAGAGATTAAAAAACAACTGGAAAATTAGCTCAATTTTTCATGTCCTGATACTGCAGAAGAGCTCTGATTTGAAAATACATAAACTAAGAGTAAATGACAAATAACTGTGTTGAGAAGGTCCGGGGATGTGTCTCTCTTGGGCTGGTGGGTCTTACCTTCTTACGCACCTGTTGCTCTTTGGCCGAATGAGCTTTGACGTGTTTGCGCAGCGAGCTGGGGTCGGTGTAGCGTTTGGAGCAGCCAGGAATCTGACAGGCGTAGGGTTTCTGTGAACAGGAGGAAAGGAAAAAGGTTTCCTATCCCTCTGCAGCTCCCCAGCGAGCACACAGAGCTCTGCCGGATGCCGTCTCTGTGAAACGCGGTGTTAGGCCCGAGCTCTTTGCTCTGTTTGCTCTTTCCAGCTTTGCTCTGTCTCCTCTATGCACACAGGCCAGACGTGAGGCAAACAGAAGGACCACACTGATGGCTCCACGACAGCACTGAGAGCACCAGACACTTCTATACTCTGGCATGTTGGATATTGATCACTGGGCTGAATTAAATGCTAATGAGATGTAACTGGATGGGCTGTGAGAGCATTACTTTTTTTTCTAGCCTTTACAGTAGACAAAATGATCATGAGATCACCCACTATGATTATAGACATAGAAACTGGGGTTGGAATTCTGATTTACATGGTTTTTATAACTGTTCCGAATGCCGCAGAGCAAAACTTGTGGCCTAGCACACATCTGGCTTCATTCCTACCTTGTTGTTTGGAATAACAAAAGCAATGTCTTTCTTTTTTAAGGCCTAACTAAACAACCTGCAACAAACATTGAGCAAATCAATGCAGGAAGAACAATCTTCCATTGTCAATTTTGTCAGGAAGATCTTTCCAGCTGATTTTGGCACGTGGCAGAGCTTGCCACTTCTCCATGGCACAACAGAAGTGCTCTTTCCTGGGAAAACCACCTGGGTCTGGGCAGGCAGTTCCAGTACAGTATTAAAATAGGGATGTTCCAATTTAACCACTGATTCTGGAGTCCCAATGACCGAAAGCCTCAGCAAGTTCTTCTCTTAGTTATGCCTCCTCCCAACACAGGAAACACTCTCTCTGTTACAGTACAACCTCCAGATTAACGTGCAAGTACCAAGTTGAACAAAGGGCCTCTGGCAGTTGTTATTAACTAACCATTGACTTAAGTGAAAGCAAGATAGCGCAGCGTGTCACAGCTCACAAAGTTTTAAAGTTGAACAGAACATTCCTTTTTGCTCTGTTTTCTTGCCTCATCTGTCAACACTACCTTTTGCCTCCTCGCTTGGACCGTTTGGTGTCTTCCCAAAGGTAGAAAACTAGTTTGTCATGACCTCAGTGTCACCTTCTTTAATCCCCTTGGTTTCAGAAAGAGTATGCACAAAAGCAAGGCAAACCCACCGTTTCTGGGAGAAGTGACTGCGAGGTCCTTTAAACAAGTTGCAGTGCTCCTGGAGGAGTGATGACATGCCCTCTGTACCACAAGGACAGATACGTTCCCTTTGTTCTGCCTCTACCTGGGAGAAGGATCTACTTCCAGATGATTTAGTAGAGACTCGCTCAAACTAGCATACACCAGTAAGTCTCTGAAATGATTTACAGATTCTCCTTTTGGAGAAGAGAAATGATGGAGTGACCTACATTGAGAAGATTTAAAACCAATTCCAAATGCACTCAATAAGGAGTAAGCAGCTCTATAACCCCCTTCTCTTTGTTAGTACCTCCAGAGGGTAAGTATCGCTGCCCTGTCCAGCCAGCAGGAAATTTCTGAAGGAATAATAGAATCATTCACCAACTCATGACCTTACAGGCTAACACAGCACCTACCCGGAAAGTTACAGGGCAGAGCAGATTTATTGACAGAGTCTGGAACACAGAGAACTGACACCTGAGGAAAAACTATGGAAAACTTTAACAAACCCTGTAGCAGAAAAACTAGCAGAGTATTTTCAAATGATGGATGTCAATCACATTAGCAACAGAATCATTTAACTCAGCTGCCTGCCCAGTAGCACCATCCCATAGCCCTGTTATTTTTCCCACTCACACAAACCCACGATACACTGGGCTGAATCACCAGACTTCAATTAACCAGGGAAGTGGAAGTTAGTTCCTGTGTGGTTGGACTACAGAGAGAGTTTTAAAGAGCCTGCAACGGAATAGCATGGAGGACGTTTTTAGACATTTAAGAAAGTTAGTAGAAATGGATTACTGTACCTTTTTCCTGATTTATGAGCATTTCAGATAGTAAAGACAAAGATAAAGAGAGAAGAAAATAGAAAGTTAAGAGATTTGTCTTCAATAATGTACAGGTCAACAGATACAAGAGTTTTTGCTAATTTTTGTAACAATTTGAATTCTCTTTCAAAAATTAATAAATGGCATTCCTCACATGACTTCAGCTAATAAAAAAGTATATCTATTAGATTCTGGCAGTTTCATTTCCAAACTGTGCACCCGATTCAGTATATCCACTTTCAAAAGAGACACATTTTAGAACTAATTACAAATTCAAAATATCTCAGGTTGGCTTTCAAATAAATAAAACATTGTTATTGTAAGTGTGCTTTGGTTTGGAAAATGTGACTGACTCGCTTCTCTTACTTGTTTGTTTTTGCAAGGCATAATGTACATTAGACATTCCTTAATGCTGCACTGTCTGAAATGTGTAACTGCTTAAAAAGTAAATATCAATTAAACTCAGAAGTTCTGCCCCATAAACACTTGGCCAAACGTTAAACCATGTATTCACCTCTTTGCAAAAGACAAAGGAACAACTCTGCCCCTTATCCTGTACAAGCCTTATGCTGTGAACTTAACTGGTCTACAAAGCTGTCTATTCCTTTCTTTCCCTAATAATGGGGTGATTTAATGTTATGGGAGCCTAAGACACAAGCCAGGCTCCCATCTTCTCTGCAAGACAAGTGGGAAGACTTGTAGAGTTGAGCCAGAATCTACCAGCTGTCCATAAGAGAAGAGTTTGTTTCTTACGCTTAGTTCTGATAGTTAAAAAATAATCATATAGTTCTAAGACAGATGTATTTTTATCTTTGCAAAACTGTGTCCAAAACTGAGCTGCATTTAACTTCCCCTGAGATGTCTGCTCACATCCATTCAGAACAGGCTTTACTGGCACACACTTGGTACTGCAGCAATGACTCAGCTTTCACTCACACTGTACCTTATTCTGCTGCCTCCTCTTACTGGAACCAGAACAATGGGAGAGTTTGCTGAGTAACTAATTCCTGAGTAACCTATTCTTGAGTAATTTATCCCTCAGCGTGAGTAAGACAGCTGAGTTTGCCTTTTGTGATCAAGACTTTTTCATTTCTCAAAGCACATGCAATTCAAACCGAAAGGGCAGTCGTCTATAGCTGGCTTTTCTGAGATGTTCCTTGTGAAAAGGAAAAGTCTCCCTCCAGTTGCAGCACAGCCCACGTACAAGGACCACTGGAAAACTCAGTGCAACTCCCAGTATGAAATCATGCTTACGGTATCCAGGTGTGTTCGCTGATGCTTTGCCCGGTCGCTGGAGTTGCTGAAAGCTTTCTGGCAGCCAGGATGCTGACACAGGTATGGCTTCTCCCCAGTATGACTCCGGAGGTGAATCTTAAGGTTCTCAAGCCTAGAAAATGCTTTGTTGCACCCTTCAAACTGAAAAAAGTCATAAAAAATCGTTGTAAAGCACTGTTAAATAAACCATGTGTAGCCACAATGAGAACAGTGTAAGATCCAAGTTGGACATGCAATAAATCAGCCAACATTCAAACATCTGTTGAAATTTATGGACGCAACATAACGTTTTGTGCTGTTCATTTAATCTGTCACCGAAGACATGGTGTGTAGCTCAGTAATAATACAAGGGTTATAAATATCTCACACGTTCTGTCTGAAGTACTGAACACTTAAAGACACGGTATCAGAACAGAAAAATTAAAGAAAGAACACATGTTCTGATGAGTTCTCTTAGATGTCTGTTGGCACAGGATCCAGTGTGAGCAATAACAATTAGCTGCTACAGACAGAGAGCAAGGGAAGCCATTTGTGGCGGGTTAGAACCTGGTTTCAGATGTCTGAAATACTACACCCTGGAGCAGATGAGCACGGACTATTACAAGAAGACCTGATCCATGTGAAGATCAATCCAAAGGAACTCTGCTGTTATTCTGCACCTTCTCTTTACTGCCTGTATCACACAGATCTGTTCTCAGCACTTATGCAAGCAGTAACCTGAGCAGTTCTGACTTCTTAAGCACCCGTTTCGTTAGAGAACTCGGTAATAAAAAGCTGCATAGCTTCATAGCAAAAGTCACTGTTTCAAATTAAATCTGAACAAATAAATAATTAAAATTTCCAGCTACTAGGCCAAAGGAAGGGTGGTTTGCACTGCTCACTGATACGTTCCAGTCTTAAAGATAACCGGTGACTGCAGGGGAGGCACTGTCTCTGGGATGGGCCTTGGAACTACCTCAGGTGAGTGCAAATACAAGCATATGGACATTCCTGCACCAGCAAACCCAAACCCACACTCAGATACTTGTGCACATGCACAAATACTTGTATGCACTCGCACGTGTGAGGGTGCACATATACTTTGCCCGCTCTGTGTTGCAGCTGCATGGCACTTGTAGAACTTCTAGTGTCTCTATACAGATAAAACCCTCGCTCCTCTGTGACTTGAGATCTCCAAGAATGTATTTGAGAAACACCACCCAATTCACCTTCATAACAACAACTTTGAAAGAAGGTAGATGTGTCTATTTCTGGAAGTCAGATTGTTTTGTACAATCCTTGCTCATCAGGAGTGAAGTCCTCACCCTCCCAATATTAGTGAGTGCTTCGTCAATGCCTTCTGCTGAGTCAGGATTTTGGTCAGCATCTTTGCAGTCATTACCTGCGCTGTGGTTCCTCAGCATCACAGAAACCCTGTTGCATTCTCTTTGAGACACACACACCTCTGACAAACATCAGTGCATGCAAACTTCTGATTTGGCTGCTGCATCCAGTATTGCAGGCAGAGGGATGGGAAGGGAGAGCAGATGGACCCTAGAAGATGCTGTGAACTGGTCTCCTGCTGCCTGACAAAAGCAGTCATAACCACTGATAGACAGAGGTCCACACATCCAGTGTGTTATAAGCATCTCAACACAAATTGGTCTGGATTCTCCTGCTAGTACTTCGTTTTGCAGGCTGTGTTCTGTCTCTGGATGCAGATCAGCTGTGCACACTACAAGTTACGCACATCAGTGCACTCCAGCAGGGGCACCCACACAGAGGGTTTCCTGGCAGACTGCTAATTTCTGCCTTACCCACCCCTCATACATAAAAGGATCACTATGGCTTTTACTACCCTAAATGTTTTACTGCCCTAGGCAGATATTTAATCTGTCCGAATGGCATAGATGGATCTATGTGTGCAGGTAACTATCTGCTATGTATATATTTCCATCTTTCCCCATCACAACTATCATGAGAGATCCACAAAGTCACCTGGAGACATGCAGTCTACATCTCCAGAAGTCTGTTTGGCCATGACTCTCCTCTGAGCACTTCAGCTGGTGCAGGGAGGGAAGGGAGGTTTGGAAGTTGCCACCAAGACTTAAAAAGAAACAATCTTTCTTCTTAATTATCACTAAAAATCTTGCAAGGATGCAGAACCAAGCAATCTGAAATGTGCAAATCTGCTGAAGTCCATGAAAAATAAAGCAGAGTCTGGCAAATCCATAGCTGTCATAAGACATTCCATAAGGCCAGTCTCTGGCAAACGGAGCGAGTGTTGTAAAGTCCTCAAGATCACTTGTTCCCTCTTTCTTCCCCACCTTCCTCAACCTTCCATTTCTTCAGTCTCCTTTGACTAGTGGTTTGTCCAGTGTTGTATTATGCCCTTTGAACTAAAAGCCCTTTTCATTTGCAGTTCAAAAAACCAGCTCTTCTCAGTGTTGCCCACCCAACCACAAGGCAGGGTGAGGATCAGGTGCAGAACATGCAAAATTATTTTGCAGCTCAGTTCTGCAACCTCATGCACCCGGTGAATGTACCCAGGTGAACAGCAAGACCAAGCTTTTCCCTTCAGCTGTTCATGCTGTCCCTCCATGTGTACCAGTACCCTTCCTTCCCCCCTACCTGAGCGGACTCTCCCCCCACTGTCAGGAGACCTTTCTACATGCTCCACTCGCCTCTCTAAAGGAGCTTCTGGTTCTTGCATACAGGCATCAAAACCCCAAGTCCTGAAGGCCATTATATAGCAACGTTCCTTGTTATTGGGACTTTGGGACACTTTATACCCCACTGACACAGAATCACTACAGTGACACTGCACAAGACCCTTCCTGTCTCCATGTCTCTCAGGCCTGGAAGACCTGTTAGGTCACAGAAGTACTTTCTCAGCTGTTCAGTCACGACTGGAGGATTCTCACCCACCGATAGTGTTTCTAATGGATTACCAGTCTTCAGCTCCATATCTACAGCCGAATGCAAAGTAGGAAAGTATGCAGAATAATCCAAACTAATTAAATGTCCAGCTCCGTTCTCATTGATGTCAGTAGCAAAAATTCCAATGGCAATGGCCTAAAACATCTAAACACAAGCTTAATTTAAAACACATGAAAGCACATATGTTTAAGAGTTTGCTGGATGGAGACTTCAGGAAGAGAAGGAACAGGCCCTACCATAAATGCTGAGAGCTACAAGGTAGCAGCAACACTCGAACAAGTATGGGTTTATTATCCTTTTACTGCGGTCAACAGCCTTTTTTTGGTACTAACATATAACCCAAAGGTCTAATGCCTTCAGCAGTAAAGCTCCTCCATTACCACCTATGTCTGCACTTTAAGGGCTTTTCTTATTTATACCATTATTTCCTGATTTGCATTGTTTATATTTCCCAGCTCTATTTAGCTGAATAACAAGTAGCGGGACAGTTACAATGCTGTGGTAATTCCAGTCTAAATGTGCAAGGTAGGAGAGCACACCAGCAAAGAGAATGCGATGACTCCAGCACTCATATTTTCAAGAAGGCAGGGTTGCTAAAGCTGGGTTGGCCAAACAGGAAGAAAATCAATGGAAAAGAAGAGCGGCCAAAAACCTTACCAAGTGATGAGACACGGGGAAGGTGATGTACACAGGTGAAGGTGAAAGGCCTGAGAGGGAGGGAGGAAAAGAGTTGGTACAAAGAGCTGAGAAACACGGGGCTGGGAGAGTCCATTTAGAACTACAGAAAGGTCTCCACTTGGAATGACTCCAGGAAAACCTATCTCAATTCCATTTTTTCTTGCTGGATCTGCTGACTGTGTCCCTGGCAGCTTTTCCCTACAAGTCCACATGCACTGCTTCCCTAAAGTGGAAGTGTCTCACCTGTACAGCTGTGTGAGGACAAGGCAACTTCAACTGGGCTGCTGAGGATGTTAGGTGTTAGGATGACTTTGTAAGGTAATTCTTGGGCTTCAGTGCTACTCACCAACACTTTGAACCCTCCCATCTACCACTGCTTCTTGGAAGATCTAGGAAGATCCACCAATCCCACAAGTTTCTCTGTTTCAACTACAGAGAACAAAATGTCCAATTTACAAAGGGTTTTAGGATGGTGAGTGTTATTTGATCAACTGAGAAGGCTACTTACAATATCTCCCAGACATCTGGCCCCAATCTGTCCCTGCTTAATCCTACAATCTTAAACATTCTGTTGATGTTTGATGCTTGGGATAACTGTAACAAACGCTGCATGATCCTCAAAGTCTGTAAATGTCAACAGAGCTCTTAAACAAGTTCATCAATAAAAATAATAATTATACTGCAATTACTACTTTTGTCTTTTTTGTGAGATTGCTGATGTGGGCTTCAGACACTGCTACGCTCCACACATCTGAGCACAGACACAAAACAATGCCACATGATTACACTAAAGAAAATGAGGCAATTACTGGATTGTATAACTACTTCTCCTTGAGAAGAGGGCTCCTACCAGGAAAAAATATGTTGTAGAAATTTACAGGACTAAATGAGTTCACCACCACATGGAAATACATACATTATCTTTATTTTACTCTAAAGTCTTACTGGAGTGTAACTGCTGCAATATCATGCTTTTAAAAGGCATATTTATGAAAACACTAAATTATCTCTCAGTGATCTAAACACATCACAATTTTCTTAACTAAACAATTTAATCTAATAACTGTAATTGCTTAATATGGGTTTTTCTTTGCTTCCACATTATACTTTGAGTGCACCTGAGAATGTTGCTATGCAGAAATAACAGTATATTCCCAAGAGCGTTTATATTATCAAATGTTTACCATTTTCATAAGCATATTTAATCACAGTTATGTCTAGAATATCTGTCAGTGGTACCGATCAGAAGAAATAAACTATAAACTAAATGACTCAGACCATAAGGTGAAGCAGTAACTGACATTTTCTTAGGAAATGAGTTATGACTGAAAAAGAGAAGCCTTCATAGTCGTAGTGCTAAATAGGTCCAGTGTGCCATTAGAGAAAGCTCATTAATATACACCTCTGCTCTCTGCTGCAAGATCAGTGAAACAAGCTGCCTTTTATTTATAGACCTAAAAGGGAAAGAGCAGGTCATATTGGCTGCTGACATCTCAGACAGCCTACAGATGGAAACCCCAAAACATTTCATTCCAAAGCATTTATTACTATCAATAGGAAATCTTATGTCTGGTCAAAACATGGACCAGCCTTATGAACATTGTGAAATGTTCTTTCTTCCCAACTGATTACAAAATTGGGAAAAATTTATTGAAAAACATGTTATGAAAAAAAGGATCCTGTGAGGATATGTATCCCCTCTGGAGGGGAGGAAACAGTCACAGCACTCTTTAAATAGCATCAATGTTTTACAGCACACTGAGTCTAATGTTGGGGACATGGCAGGAGGCACACGGGGCTCCAAACGGTTATGAATGTCAGTAACTAAAGCACACGAGTTGTTCCACCCAACACAAGGATCAAAATACCCAATTTGGTGCTTTGATTTGTCTAGTGAACTCCTGACTGCATTCATTTTTAACTCTCCAATGTAGGTACAATATAAAGCCCTGGTCCTGCCAGTGCTTGCTCATGAGGAACAGGACTCAGGCAAGGAGCTTCATTAAACTCCCCAGAACTATTTGCATACGTAAAAAGCAGCCCATTGGACAGAGCTCCCAACTGCCCAAGGACTCTCAGCTCATGTAGGCAGCTCACACTTAAATTGTAAGAAGCTTCTTTTTTTTCCCCTTGTGCCAGCAAAATAACAAAAGATACCTGTAACAGAAAAAGGAGCTGCCAACTTCTATGTTGGTTTTTTTTTTTAATAAGTCTGAACAATTTACGTTTCCAAAGTGACATTTCGACATATTTCACCTGAGTCCTGGGAAAAACTGCTTGTACTTGTTTTATTATTTGTATTACGAAAAAGCATCTAGGGCTGTAACCAGCCTATTGTGTAACTGCTGGTGTGTGGCAGAAAAAAGGGAAAAAGGTTCAGACCAGGAAAGAGCAACCCTAGAAAAGTAAGCCACAGCATGAATGCAGTCCACCCTTCATACGGTTGGGTTCCAGGGCAACCACAGCCAATCAGTTGACATTAACACGTTGTACCCAGCAGTTTATTTTTTCTTTATGCTGTTAGACAGGTTGCATGTTTCCCAATTAACATAAAACTGAGAAATACTAATACACCGAAAATCCTGGAGGAGGCATTTGATCACACGTCACTGAATTAAACAAGACTTTGACCTGTCTCTTTTATTTCAATTTTATGAATTTTATAAGCCCCTAAGTCCACATTCCTGCCCCCCTTCCCCCCCAGTTCTTGCAGTACCAGGAGTTATGGGTGCACGAGGAATGCAGACCTGGCCCACGCGCTGAGTAACAACAGACTCATTGAAGTCATGAGGCTTTCAGCAGCCACTGGGGCTGATTCTGCACGAGAGGTGATTTCCACACACAGACTTCTCTAACTGCACAACCCAATCACCTGCCTGCCAACATCCCTGGAGATGGGATTCCACCACTCTCACTGTAACTGTGTAAAAAAAAACCCTGAACGGCCTCGTTGTTTGAGCTCCCCGAGCCCCTGGGGAACAGCAGGTCTGCCCAGCATGAGGTGGGCAGCTCCATGGGATGCATCCTGTCCTGGAGCTGCCTGTCCCTCTCCCCCAACTACACAGGCAGCCTAGATTTGGCTTCTGGGTTTTGTTTTTTAAAGGTAGTTTTACCTGTGCTGCTGGGAAAATCTGGCATTAACCCTCAGTTTTGCCAATCATCTCTCAAGGTCTGCTCCCTTACCGAGAGCAGGAGACCAGCTCAAGGCAGGCACCGAATCTTAGCCCATCCCTAAGTAGCACTGGCATGTTTTGGGTCTCAGAAGTCTTGCTCTCATAAGTGTAAGTTATCACCTGTCAGGAAAGGGGTGAATGTCATTCAAAGCAACAAAATATTATATATATATATATATTCACTATACCACTAGGTCAGGCACTTCAGGGAGTGTTTTAGTGAGCAAACAGAGCTTTCCATATATTTTCCAGGAAACCCAAAAATATTTGGGAAACTATAAGTGCATCCTTACTGTTGCTAGCCTTAACATTCTTTTCAGTAGTCCTGTAATCAAGTAGGGGGTCAGAATAGGAGTACATGCATTTATTTGATGCAACATATGAGAATGAAGCAGGGAACCTGGGAATATTTTACTATCAGCAGCACGACAGCCACAAATTTTGCCATAAGGTTTTGCTAAATATGTAATTTGGAAACCAAACAATTTTCTGAAACGTCATTAGAGCTGGACTGAACACAGTATTATGGCTCACAGGCAAAAATAACATTGCATGGAGCAAGAGCTGAAGAAAGAGAATGCAGAATTCATATGGTGGTGTAATAAGCAAAGACGACACCCATCCCGAAACCTCCATGCCGGTCCCTTTATTTCCTTGTATGTAATTGGGAAACTATTATTTATTTGGGATTTTCTGAATAGCTTGCAAGCTATTCAAAGTTAAAGGACATCACATAATCCAAGATTTGCTGCTCCAGTATCTGAAGCCAAATCTGCTTGTTTTGGGGACAAAATTAAGATTGAACAAAATAAATTAGAAAACCCTCTCCAGCTGTGCCAGCAAAGGACCATAAATAAAATTAAAATGCTTCCCTCCAGTTCTTTTACTGTTGGGTTGTTTGGGTTTTTTTTATGAAAACTGTAGTTTACTACACATACTTTAAAACTTTTCCTCTGGATCAGCGACTCATGGTTTTACCTCGCTTTCCACGGGAACATTTCAGTTCCAGGTGCATCTAACACATCACCTATTTACACCTATCCCAGCAGAACCCTTACTGAAATTCTGCCCTGCGCCCTTGCCTTTACCTCTGTGTTCTGGTCCATGGTTTAGTCACATCTTGAAATAACAGACTGTGCTTTGGGTCTGGGAGGGCGGTTCCAGGGCAAACAGTCCTGTACTGAATGCATTTCACTGTCCTGTGAGACGGAACGGGCGCTCAGGGTTTGCTCACAGGTATAGGAGTTTGCAAGTTCGGAGTGAAGAATTAATTTGCTGAAGATAATGAATGCAGCCCTAGGACAAGGGGAGAATCCTTCTGGATCAACAAGTTTAAAAAATAAATAGAGGACAACAAAAAGAAGGAAACAAAATGTCATTATAAAAAAAAAAAGAACTCCCTCCCCAAAACTTAGGGCTGATTAGCATAGCGTAGCATCTTAAAAGGCCAAAATACCACATGTGTGGCATGTTACAAAAGAAGATTAAAATAAAGGAAAAAATATCCAGAGAACCATGAAGTCTCAAAACATCTGGAGTTTTATAGTAACAAGGAGGAAAAAATCAAAAACATAATTGAAAAAAGTCCACTGCGATACATTATTGTACAATGAAGCTTAATGGAGTTGAAAGAAGAGATGAAAAGGCAAAACGGGGGCGGGAGGAGGGGGGGGAGGGAGAAATAAAAGAAACAAGAAAAGGCATTTATATTTTAAAGATGTCACCGAGGGGTTTTATCCCAGTTATTAGAAGTTACACACCCTGCTTCTGTAAGCTGTTCCCGTAGCGTGTTGAGCGCTCTCAGTCAGCGCAGGACACCCCTGCTTGCTGGGCAGCTCCTCAGCCCTGCTGTACCCGGTGTAGGGACACTTTTCACTCCTGATTCTTTGAGAAACATCTGCAAAGAGGCAGGGAGAGGAGCTGCCTGCCCTGGTCTACATTCTGAACCAGATTGGAGATTTGAAGAGAGGCAGGACAAACACGTAAATGAAAAATGTTTGCTAAAAACAATGCACACATTCAGGAATTAAGCAAACGATCCTAAGCTGTTCTACTGGCATCAGACACGAGAATCAACTGCAGTTGAGACTGTGAATGTGTTCACTAACGAACACTTGTATGGAAAAGTGAAATGAGAAACTTCCCTCTTTTTTTTCCAGATTTTTCTATTTTTTTAATGAACCAGCAAAGGCAGAGAAAGATCTGCACGTAGTGCACCGTGCCAACGGTGTGTCTATAAACAGGAAGGGTTCCCAGTGCACCACAGGCATCAACATCCTGGATTCGGGCCCTGCTCGGTCCGAGCCCGGTCACAGGAGGATTTGGGACAAGCGTGTGCCAAACCCCATCTGTAACAAATATGGTGTAATTGGGCAACAGCGAGGGTCCATCCTAACTTCCCACTCATCCTCCAGATAACCATTAGTATTTTTCAATCCTGGGAAACCCAGCTCCAATCTTTGTCAAGACCAATAAATATGTTTTACAGTCATGGCTTGTCACATGTCATCGCAGCTAACAGAGTGGCTCCTGTCCTTGGCAGACCAGGGGAAGATCCTGTGGCTGAAAAATGATCTACAACTGGAAATTACTGGCTACAGCCAACTGAACTGGTGAACCACACTCAAATTCTCTCTTAGAAAAGAAGAAAATTAGCAACAAGGTGTATGTTTTTTTTGTTACAAATATAACCTTTTGTGTGCATTCAACATAGATCATTCTTTTTCCTCACAAAATCAGTTTCACAAAGGGGACAGTTCCATTGCTGGGGTTTTCTCCTGTTTTAGATAGGGTGGGGTTTTTATCTTAAAAGGCACGGTCCTTCTCATTCTCCTCCTATACTCATTTCCACATGCACATAATGGAGCTTTTATCTCAAATTGTCATTTCTAAAGATCAGCTAAGAAGAATAACATTTTCCCTGCAAATAAGCAAAACTACATGAAATTTTCAACACTGGATGAATCTTTGCACAAAGTGCTAAGAAGGAGCAGATGATCTTTCAAGGTCCCTCCCAATCCCTGATATTCTGTGATTCTGTGACATACGAATTTCTCCCAAGAGTATTCTTGGCAAGGGAGTAGACAAGCTCCATGCTCAGAGAGGATCTGTTCTTTCTATGCCACGCTGGGCCAATTTGATTAGCCATAAATGAAGAATGGGGTTCAACCTCAAATCCAAGGAGGGCAAGGGATCTGCTAAAATGTACATGGATTATGCTCAACGTTTCCTTCTGATTGTAGAGCTGAGCTCTGGTAAAGAGCCCTACAAGAGCTGCTGGTGAACCACCAGGAAAGAAAGATTGTGCAATGTGGTGGGAGCTTGTCATCATTTCAGTGTTGGTTACTTTCCCTCGTGCCCTGGTTGTGGAGTAGATCCTCAAGAGACATGGCTCCCTCCTTCACCCACTGACCTGCTCCAGCCACACAAAGGAATCCCACAGGGTGAGTTTATGCTGGGAAGAGCTGGAGGGTAACAACATGGAGAATAATCATCTCTTCTTGAAAGAACAGGCTCTCTTCCCTACAAATGAGGAACTTCTCATTTTACCCAGTCATTAATTTTAGTCTTGCAGTGTTCTAATTTCATCTTGCTTGGCCATATTCATTACATGAAGGAAAATCTCTGATGTATTCCTAGGAAAAAGGCTTCAAGGCATCATGTGTATTAAAGGAAGTCAGTTTTCTGGCTTTGCCAAAATCCAGTCAGTGTCCAGGCCTGGTTAGTTCCTGTGCTGTTGGAAGAACCATGTTTTAGCGTTTGAAAACACAACTCTGTTCTTGCACTTTGCAAATGACTACCACACTCCAGCTGAGCTGCAGCAACGGTCCATGTCTCATCTCCTTCTCTCTGGTAAATCCATTATGATGTGATGCTTTCCATTAAAGGTTGAGCTCACTCCTGTCACCTCACACTTCCACAAGCTAAGTGCACGTGCTTCAACGGGCACACTGCCTGGTGCACACCAACCTGTGACATGAGGTGCCTCAGCCTCCAAAGGAGATGTTAAATCAAGGCTTTGCTAACAAACATCCCCAAGTCCATTGCTACTTTTCACTCAAGGTGACTTACTACGTGCCACCACACTGAGCTACCCGCATCTCCACCAAACCCTGCTCCAGTTTTCAGTGATGGAGCTGCTTTCCAAAGTCTATTGTGAAGATGAGCTTTCTGCTGCAGAGCAGACGGCGTGGCAGCAGTGCCAGGTCCCTTCATTCTCTACAGCGCTGTGGGATCCTTTGGATAAAAGGCAGCACGGCAATGTTCTTTTCTGAATAGCACTTAATGTTTTCCCACAGTCTTATTGTTTACAGGGAGTTTAGCAAGTCACTTCACTAATTTAAAATAGATTGTATCCCACATGGGTGGATAACAATAACACATATTGGTGAATCATATGGCTTTCAAATGATATGTATGAAAAAGAAGTGCTACACATATTGTCTGAAATTTTATTGTGTGAAACCACAGCACTTAGCTCCTTAGCAGCTGTGTCAACAATTCAGCGTAATAAACTAATACAATTGTAGAATAACAGCAAGGTTAGTTCTGAGAAATGAAAAGTCAAGATTAAAAGAAAAGTGCAACAAGAAAATTAATACTGATGGACACCATTCCAGGTGGGAATAATGAGCCTTGCAAATGATGCAACCTCAGGAAATTTAGATTTCATGGTTACAGGTTGCCATTTAAAGCCTAAAAGGAAAAGGGATTATACCAATGAAATGATTCTTGAAAGGGAAGAAGAGCAGGTTTTGATACCTGAGGAAATGTGTGTTGTGCTTAGACTGTACAACCAGCATCCTAACTTACTACAAACTGCATATGCAGGGTCAGCTTCAAAATGAAAGTGGGGTAGGAATCTTCCTTGGACTTTGCTTCCTAGGATCAGATCAGCCTCCTGTCCCTGCCGACTCCTTCGTACGAGCTGCTCCACACACATGACGTAGCTCCCGAGGATGCTGCCAAAGGACATTCCTGACATACTTGACCAATAGCAGCCCATGTACAGGAATGGCTGAATGAACCAGGCTCAAATAACAAAGGGTTCACATTGAGCTGTCTCACATCATTTTTAATATGCTGCTAAATAAATAAATAAATACGAGAAGAAAAGACATTTTTTAAAATAATATTTTGAAGGAAAACTGGAAATGGAACTCAACGGAAATGGGTTTTAAATTAAAATGTTGAACTGTAGCCCAGAAATGACAAGAAAATTAAATCTCCTTTTTTCCTGAACCCCAATAAAAAAGTCTTAAACACTCTCGGTAGACCACAGTTTTGAAAGAAACGAAATTATGTTATTGTCATGCATGATTATCCAACATTTAGAAGGTATCTGCAAGGTTTTCCTGAGAGCTGTACCTCCATCCCATAACCTAGCAGGAAACCACAATCACTTCTGTACCTTACGTGAAGGACTTTGAAATGAAAGTGCCTCAAAATCAAATATAAGCAGCTTTCAACATGTGCATTTAATCTTCCTAGGTTAAGAAATACCCTGTGGCCACCACACTAAAGAACTGAAAACGTAAATTGAAGAAATTATATCCATATGATTAAGTAAGATTCTTAAAGAGAAACATGTTGTTAAGTACTTCATTGAGAATAAAATGAAATGCAGTAAAATAGAAGCTATTTGGAATAAATCACTGACGCACATGCTTTCTATGCAAAATGGCAGCGTTCAGCTCTGAGGGGACATCTGGAGCGAATTAGCATTATGTTGAAAATAATATAAAATTAAAACATTTAGTTTCAGCTTCTAAAATTAAATATAAAATCAGAGAGCAATGTTGTGTTGGACAGCTCGCCTTGTGACTCTGATAGCAAGAGTTTATTTTTGTTTTTAAATTTGTTGATGCCTCCTATCACTGTTCTTGAATCCCTCACACTCCCAGATACCATCTCTGCAAACAGCACCAGCGGAACATCCTACCTGGAAATGTGCTGCTGAGTTCTGTCTTGGAGGTTCAGAATGAGGAGACCAAGGCAAAGTGTGGGCCAAAGTAGCTTGGGTAAAACAAGAGGAAATGACCAAAAACTATGGGCAGAACTCTGACTACACCCAAACCAAACCTCCCAGGGCCTGAATAGGTTTCGTTTTTACGCTTGCATGCTGACTCGACGCTTTCTAGCTCTGGAGAGCATCCAGGGTTGATGTGCTGAAGGTGCTGGATGACTTCAAGCTCTTGTGGGGCCCCTCTAAAATATGCTGAGCTTCTCCTGGCTGGTGCTGCTGAAGCTACTCAATTCACATGAGGTCGGCAATCACCATCTGGGAAGCTCTTCCAGTTCCCACTGAAGCGAGGGACAGAAGAGAAGACTCTGCTCCTGGTGGGACCTGCTTTCAGGGACAGAGGCTGTGCAGGAGGCACAGTTCCCTAATTCCAAAACCAAAGAAAGCTTCTGTCCCCACTCCTGTGTGTTCTATGTGCAAACGCCAGGCACTTGAGACAATCAAGCTCCGCTCTTTCACTTGTTAGAGAGACTGACCAGGATTAACAGAAGCTGTTAACTCCCTGTTATTGCTTTCCTCTACAACTGGGTCCTCTCTGTCACTTGATGGGAAGGCCAGCTGCCTTCAGCCTGGGCCTATCACAACTGAACATCTGGCCTCTCCACTTTGGTCCTGAAGCAGGAAAAAAACTAAGAGTCTTTCGGCTCCCTCCGGGTGCTGGGCTTGGCACTTGCCAAGATCACAAACTCCAGGGGAAAACTAACTTTTCTCTGGACATCTTCGTAGATGTCCCATTCAGGGCTCTGCTCCACACAGTTTTCCAGAAGTCACCAGTTTATAAACCTGTCCATCTAAACCAGAACAGCTACTAGAGTAATGTTTCCGAAAAACTCTGTAGCCAGAAGCCGTTAGCATCCCTTGTACGCTTTTGAACTGGTGCCTGGGTCAGGGAGCCATGACTGCAACTGGTGCCATGCCAAGCACCCCTTACTGCTCCTCTCTGCCTGTGAGATCTACCTAAGGGATCTCTTCTGATCTGCCTGCAGCATGACAGCATGCCCCGAGACAGCTGGGTGTCCAGGAAGTGCTGAACTGGAAGGACGGTGCAGTGCAATGGACACCCCATGCAGCTCAGCTGTGGGAGATCTGGTGTTAGTTACCAGGTTCTGCGACTGGGTGACCCTTAGCAAATCAATTAATCTCTTGTGCATGGTTTAGTCCTCCGTACTTCTGACTATTTTTACTGAAATGCCTACTGAGCAGGGACTGTGCAACATCAGGAGCCTCCTGAGATGCTTTCAGAGCATCCTGAACTGGTGTCAAGGCACTGAACCAGGAGTAGTGCTCTGGAGAATCTTCCAGCAGAAGTTCAAAAACCATAGCACTGGAGAGAATAACAGACACGTAATCAACCTCAGGTAGTTTGCTAATGCACCCTTATGCTTTGAAATACTCTCCTAGGTGTTTGGAAAAAAAAATAACATCAAACAAGCAACCAACACTCACTTCATATATCATAAAAATAAGTTCTTTATAGTATGGTTTATCTCCTTTCTAATATATTTGGGAACATGCCAACCTTGCCACCTGTTCCTGGACTTCCTTTAAGGTAGTTCTGTCTTTCAACATGAAACCTAAATTGGATGTGCACAGATTTGCTTCTGCACTTTGCAATGTAAACACCTGCACATATGTTTTAAATAGTCTCACACCTCTATATGTAAAAATCCAGGCACCTGTGAATTGGCTTTAAATAGCCCCACTGGGTTTTGTGGGTGGAGAACAACTTCCAGGTGCAGAAGAATAAGGTTACTCCAAGGGCATAGGCAATGTACAGCCTCCAGTCTGAGTACATACAATACTGCATTTCCAAATTCAAAGCAAGGCTTTAAACACTTGTCCTCTCCATGACTCATTAATCAACTACAAAATGGGGATATAGATACATTAGTGTCCCTCTGGATTGTATTGAGCCTTAATTTTGGGGGGTTTAATTCTCTAAAGCACCTTGAGATCTTTGCACCGAGTGTGCTCTCCACAAGCAAGAATAGTCTCAGTTTTGCTCTTACAGCGGTGCAGGAAAGGCTATTTTTCATTGGTCTTTGGCAACACTGCTTTGTGATTCTTCTGGAGAGAACTATCTTTCTGTGACTCTGTATTTTATCACTGAAAGATTCTGTTGGGTTTTTTCCAATTCTTCCTGCACCTTCATTCACATCAGATCCTCCCAGATAATTTCTTATTCCAAAATTATGGCCTGTTTTGGCCCATCATTTACTCACACAGACTTCTGATAAGCTCTTCCATTATGCTTTTGTAAATGATATCCTATGTGAATAAAGGCTGGCAACTCTGAATTAATCTACAGTATAGAATTTTAAATTCCTACTTTTCCTCTTCCATTTCTTCTCCATCATCTCATCATTGAGAACAACAGAAAAAAAAACGATGTTCAGTTTATTTTCCTGTTTAAGAGATGAGTTCTGGAGTAAACTTGCTTTGATTTCATGGAGATCTATGTGACCACAATGCATTCTTTGGAAAGGAGAATAAACTTTGGCATTTAATGAATGATTAGAACTTTTCCAAGATCTATCATCATTTTTTTTTAAACGCCGTGTCCTTTTCTCCTTCCCCAGAAGAACGTCCAAAACAATCTCAACTTACCATATGCAAACAAACACATACTTTAATGACAGTGAGGAAAGTTTTGCAGGGAGAAATAGTACCTTTTATTAGGCCAACTAATACAGTTGAAAAAGATAGACAAGCTCTTGGCACAAAAGCCCTTCTTTGGATGTAAAACTCTCTCCAGACCGACCACAAAGAATTGCAGGCAGAAACTGAAGAAAAGATGTGTGCATCCCATCTCCGTGCTGCTCTACGAAGACAAGTCTAATGGGCAAAGGGGGTCTTTATGGCATATCTACACTAGTCTGCACAGAGAGCAGCATGAGCTCACTTCTGCCTCTCAGAACAGATCATTAATTCAGACTCAGGCCACCACAGCTGGGTTATTGAGGTTCCAGCTGTGGAGCAGGCTAGAGAAAGGGCACTGCCAAGCTTCCTAAGTAGGCACTACGTAGTGTAAGGGCATGCCACAGACCCAAGATGGCAGAGCCATCCCCTGGGGTGCAATGGGTATGCTTTGCCCTGGATAGAGGAAGCCACTTAAAGACAGCCTCTGCCTAGCACTGCTCCACTTTCTTTTTATGCTTTGGAGCAGGGAGGAGACTTTGTGGATCCCTCCTACTCGTCTCCCACTGGTTCCAATCCTGGAAATGCCAGGGCCCATGGGAATGGAGAGATGCACCCCTTCTTTCTGTCCAAACAACACTAGATCAATGTTTTGTGTGGAAAAAAATAATTACATTCCTCCTTGTGAGCTTTCTGTGTTCTTTTCTCACTGCCAGAAGCAAGCATATGAAATAAGAACTCTTTAAATTTCATCTTGGAGGCTGGTGCTTTTTAAATTAACCCCAAGTTATAGAGAAGCTAAACAGCAAACAGGTGAATGGGCAGTTTGTAAACATCCACAGGGAAAATAAAAGGGGCAGGAGTGCTGGGCCTACTATTCTTGCCTGTTCTCATGATTTTTATGTACACATGACCTCATCAATTACATGTTAGGNTAAACACAGTCAGGGAGGGTGACTCCACCACCTCCCTGGGCAGCTGATTCCACTGACTGACCACTCTCTCCGTGAAAAATTTTTTCCTAATGTCCAGCCTAAGTTACAGAGTAACTCTGTAACCCCAAGTTACAGAGAAGCTAAACAGCAAACAGGTGAACGGGCAGTTTGTAAACATCCACAGGGAAAATAAAAGGGGCAGGAGTGCTGGGCCTACTATTCTTGCCTGTTCTCATGATTTTTATGTACACATGACCTCATCAATTACATGTTAGGACATCAACAGTACAGGACTGTTCTCTCTGCGTTGAATGTCTTCACAACATTCCTGGCCTAAGAAACTACTCACTAGTACAAGCCTTTTGCATTGCCTAAAGCAGGGACTTCACTTACAGTTGTGCTTCTTCCAAATGATGCCAAGCGTAACAGGTCACTTGCAGGTGTGATCACACACACAACTACTGATGCAGGTGTTCATTAAACAACTTCCTTGAACTGCTGGGGAAACGCTATTGCCCCCTTCAGAAGAAAATATTTAGAGAAGACTGTCTTAAAAGCTGTCTGTTACAGTAACAGAGAGGACTTGGGTTCAAGACAGCACAAACACTAACTCTTGCTGAGACGGGGGGGCAAACAAGTGTTCAAAATTACAGCTTTAGCTGTGTGACCCCAGGCTTATCTGCCACTAAAGCACAGCCAGAGTGATAGACTCCTAAAGTTCAGAATGGCTCATCACCATTAGAATGCCTTTTCCTCACCCTCACCAGGAGCCAGTAGCTGTGTACAGCCAAACAATCCACCTCATCAATCTCCTCACATTTTCCAACCAAGCTAGGCAAGTAAAAGACCTAACCAGAACTCACTATGGGACAATCTGGGGGTTTCTGTACACTTGAAGTGCTGGGTCAACTTCTCTGAGGCTTCTTTAGCCAAAAACAGCAGGGCAGATGACAATACCAACTTTGTAAAAGCTGGACTACTATTTTTAAAAAAGGAGAGCAAAAATGACTTCTTGAAAGGTCTCTAAGTTAAAGTTCTAGGGGAAAATATATTGGGATCTTTTTTTCTGTCTGGGACGGGAAGAACAAAAGGGCGTGCAATGGAATTAAAAGATGGCAAAGTTAAAATTGAGGAAAGGGCATACTTATTCACAGAACATGAGAGATGAGAGATTTAAGAGTTTGTTGCTGTGGGGAACTGCTGTGGAAAGAAAGTGAAATCTAGTAAACTTTTGGACTGATGCATGTGTAGCAAGGCTATTCAGACCTGTCAGAGCTCAAGCAAACAGCATGGAAAGGATACTAAGCCTCTTTCTTTTGGGCTTACCACCACTCTCTACCACTGAGAACCATTAGTACTATATGATCGCATACTCCAGTTTTCATACCTGTTGAGAAGCATTTGTTGCTGGCCACTTCACCTGTGGTAGCACCAGGTACCTGTTGTGCTATTGAGTTTCTGACCCACTGTTGGTAGAAGACAGCTTTAACGTTTAACAATCACAAACTCCTCAAAGTCATGTTAACCAGCCATTCTGGGAGGATGCCCTGACCCACATTTACACGAGAAATGGCTAGGCAGCTCAGTCACTGACACCCTCCTCAGAAACACCAGAGCAGAGGCCTTCCAGAAGGTGACTGAGCCCCCCCATCCTCAGACAGTTGTCCAAGACAGCTGGGATATCCTGCCACCACATTCCTCCTTATCGACCACTAGGAGATCCTAGAGAAGAATAATATTAGGAAAACTGAGGAGGTAAGGCTTAAAATATAACCCTGGGCCTAACAGACAGCTAGGCCAACAAGAAGCCACCATGACACTGTTGAACTGCTGGTGGCAGAACAAAATTTAAACTCAATTTGGTGCAGAAAATAAGATTTGGAAGGACAAAGAAGAGAATGATGAACCTCTGGGAAGGCAAGACCAAAGGCTGACTGGGTGGGAGGGCAGGGAAAGACAGGGTGTGGGAGACGAAATCTACTGATTTCACCTAAAAAAATGGAGCAGTCAGGTTTCAACAGTCAACTGCAATCAATATCTTGCTTTCACTGTGGGGTGACCAAGACAAGCAGAGCAAGATGTGGAAGCAGAACAAATGCTGAGTAACCCATGTGGCAGACTGTGCCAGAAAGGATTTTTAAATGAGAGCCCAGGATGGGATGAAAGAAATTAAAAAGAGGATACAGGATAGTCCTTTTGCCTCTGAATCCTGTTTACAGTGAATAACGCATTACTGATTTTGAGGTGTGAACCGAGTTCTGCTTAGGATCAACCAAGTCCACGCACCTAAATACTCCATGTCAGGCAGCACAAAACACACCCTGATTTTTTGTTATATTGTTTGGTTCTCCATTGATATTTTTTACCATGACTAACACATGATTTTTCCTCAAAACTTACCATGACAAAAGCACAGCTCTTAAACATAAAAGTATAGCCTGCAGGCTCTCCGAGTTGAAGCAAGACCTGGCACAACAGCAGCGTGGAGGACATACTCAGCCACAAAGGATCACGCCAGCAGGTTACCACAGACACATTTGTGCACTTGCTCTTAAAAGCCACACACACCTAACTTTGGCAAACAACGTCAATGACAATAGGAAATGACCCTTTGCCAGGGCACAGGAAAGATCTGGCCAACTGAGGAGAACCTTTAAGAGCACTGGTTAAAATCATCTTCTCCCCTGGGCTGGCCTTCTCTGCAAATCAGTCAAACCGTTGTCATACTGCAAGGCAAATACATCAGATCAGTGGGTTCAAGCCTTAACTAAGCTTGCAGCCATTTCTTAGAGTTCTCTCTCCCTGCATTAAAATCCTTTTTCTCAGCCTATAAAACATTCTTGGCATAGGAGAAGAAAAAGAAAGGGAAAAGTATACTCATGGAGTCATGGCTGACAGGGTACTTTTCCACAGCAACATCTGTGAGGAATATTTTGTACTATCTCTAGCTGCCTTGGAGACACCATGCCAACCTGATGGGCCAGTCACAACCTCAGCTGTGACCTCTTAAACTGAACCACAAAAATGTGATGGGCAGGCTATCCATCTAGCCTGCTATGGCATTACCCTTGACCTCCACTCTCTTCTCAGTATCACTGTGTGAATTTGAATCATTCCCATTCAATTCATATCATTGAATTCGGATTCCCTCTTTCACACACTCGATGGCATGGTCCTGCATGGTCCCTCAGCACATCAAAAACTGACCAGACTGCAAAGAACACGTATTTGGTAGAGAACTTCACTTCTCCAGAGAATCAAAAACAACACTCCAGGGGCAAATCAGAACAGAAAACCAAGACCAAGACTATTTCAGAGCTATTCTGCGATTCCACCAGCACAGATACCATACATGCAGAATGCTGACCTCTTTCTGGAGAGCTGGCAGACCTCCAGAGCTGATGGCCACTGTCATCAGTTTGTCAGCATCTCCTTGTCATCCAGGTCTTCTCTGAAAAACTGCAGGCTGGAAATGGCATCTTACTCCAAATATCTGCTCCTTGTGCACAACAACCACGTTCTTTTCACCACCTGGAACTATAGGTTTCAGAATGGATTGACAATCATCTGCAAGATGAGCCACCTCACCCCTTGGACCTCAAAGGCAGACAGGGCTCAATGACAGCATTAGGCAGCTGTAGCTGTTGGTCTGATTTGACCAAGAGAACTTTCTTCACTGTGATGAAGAAGGAACAGCTCAGAGTGAGTGTGCTGCCAAGTTTAACAGGAGGAAGAAATGATTTTGCTTTTACCAAAAGCACATGATTATTGTATCCATTTGCAGGTTGTTCTGAAAAGTCACTTTTTTGTTTTTAGCAAAACAAGTTTTGTGAATCCATTCTTGCTCGAAGAGCCAAGTTACTGAGCTCTCTCATCTCAGACAGACAAGGATGAATGGGGTGCCAACTCACAGGACTGCTCTCCTCTCTTCTGTGCGTAAACCTACTGACAAAAAGCTCCACACAGGAAAAGCACCGTAAAAAATGCAAAATCCACTGGACTGCACACAATATGAACAAAGCCAGGCTCTCACCACTTCTCCTGGGATATTCTGCCTTTCTCCCCTTAAGTTGTGGGGTTGGACTATTAGTAAAGAGTTGACACAGCTGTCCCAGATGCGAACCCACTGGCACTTCATCTGATATCTTAAAATGACAACAAACAAACAGAACCAAAAAGGGTTTATGCCAAACACAACAGTCCAGCTCCAAACACACGCTAACATTTTTGGGAGGACAGGAGATCTGGAGGCAGGGACCGCAGAAAGTCAAAACTTGCTGTTTTGTTGCTTTTAATGCCAACTGAGAAGCTGTGAAAAACTAGTAAACTCAAGGTGCAACATAATGGTGGCCAAATTTCATGCCCTTCCAGTGCTGGGTAGGTGATCTAGGATGTAAATGGCAATATGATAATGGGGATGGTTAACAAGATAAACCCATGTAATTCTGCGTAGCAAAGTCAAGTCATTACGACCCACTTTTTGCTGTTGGCCACTGTTCAATAACCGGCAATTTAGCCACGAAGGAGCTTATTGCTATGCATCTGCGATCTGTCAGAAACAGTTCTCAATGGAAACATACAGTTACTGCTATTCTTTGATCTACTGTTGAGTATGGGACTTTAAACTCCGTTTGTGTGCACAGAACTCCTAACTGGAAAAGTGTGTGCTCTAATAACACAAGGGCCATACACCCTCTGTGACGCAGGACATGGGTTCATTTATAATATTAACTGGTCTTTTATTTTACTTTAATCCTTCAAATTGACACTACCAGCATGCAACATACATGATACACAACACACTTCAGCTGGTATCAATTCCCCCTCCCAAATCCCTAAACCCTAAGGAATCTGAAGGTCTTTCTACTAAGGTTTTCAGGTGATAGAATCTGAACCAAATCCCTTTAGATTTTAGTCCAAAATTTGGATAATGAGTTTAGAACTCTTAAAAATAATCAGATTTATTTTTTTTTTTAAATCTCCTTATTAAGATTTTCTGTATGTCCCATTTTTCTCTACCACAACAAGTTCATTTGAGAAAGAAACTGAGCTGGTTGAAGACAGTACAAGGAATTCTTCCATCGAATCCTCTTCTGGATTAACCTAAACCCACACCACACTTTTAGGTGTGCTTAAGAAAGTCTTAGATTTTCTTTTTTCATGAAAACCACCTATTTTGTGGTTCATCTTTTCCAAATTAACTTTGGTTTGGTTTGCTTTTAATGCAAATGTAGATTCTGGCAATCACGCCTCTGCCAAAGGACCTGGGAGCTGGCATAGGAATTTGGCCGGATACCTTTTAAGTGCCTGTCTCTGGTTTACTTATCTCACTTCCCTCTGACATACTAATTCCTATTTCAACACAATGATTTTATGGATTAATATTTAATGGATTTCTGTATAAAAGAGAATACAGCCCAGTATGAAGCAATCACTTTCAATTAGCATGTCCTTAGATGAATACAATAAGCCAGTGTTTTTCATTTCCAATTTGTTTTGTTCCGTGCAAAAGGAATTAAAGAGATAAAGGACATACAAAGACTGGTCCCAGATGCAGCTCTAAAGCAAGATTTATCAATTAGAATGTTAGAAGTTTCAGGCTGGCCACCATTCCTAGGGCTTCAGATTCCTGCCGTTTAGTTGTATCAAATTTTCTGCTTTTAATTAAATATTGAACATCAGGCTGGTTATTTGAGATAGTATCAATATGTAGCTGCACCCCAACACTGTCCTATGATCGCTAGATTCAGCAGGGTACAGTGATTTATTTTAAGCATCACAATTAAAGGGCCAAGATCTACTAAAGAAAGGCCTTTTCCCATTATACTTCTAGAGGGAGAAACTGTAGAGCATTAGGTACACAATATTGCATTTTATCACATAACGCAGTTTTTACTTCAGAACACAGCAAAGCCACCCTATCTTTGCCTTCCCTGCGATGTCCCATAACACTGGGAGTCGTGCTCAGCACTTGTGTGGTTTTCTGTTCCAGCAAACGGAACCTGGATGATCTGCACTAAACAGATGTCAACTATATTTGTCACATAGGCAATGTATGACCAAACTCTACTGTTCATCATGTGCCATCTCACTTGAACTCCAGGCCTAGTGTTACAAAACAAGCATTTTGGTACCAACACTGCCTTGAGGAATTCTTGCCACTGTATCCAGCTCTTTTTACTCTCTCCTACTTTGTTTTGCCCGCCTTCAGTTCAGCCAAGACAATGTTTGCAGGGCCATGTTGTGAACCAGATCAGTGATTTTATGAGAGTCAAAAACTGAGAACGTTAATTTTAATCAGAATCTACTCAGTGCAAACTGTGGATCTCATAAGCACAAATAATGGAAAGAAGGGACAGCAACGTTCAAGCCCTGGTGCATGAATGAACAGCCAGGAGAGAACTTTTTAAACCACGTTTGCTGCTGAAAGCCCCCGCACCTTGAAGCTATATTTGAAGTAGCTATGGACGAGCCCAGTCCAGGATGCAGGGCATTAATTGAAAGCATAGAGAATTACTCCCCAATCTTGTAAGTAAATACCATTTTTGCAGTAAAACTGCAGCCCACTGTAATGATCCTATCCTTCCTCAGCTCTCTGTGGTCTCTTTCTTCCTGTCCTAGCCCGCCAGAAGTCTCCATGCCCTGCAAAGTGTGTTTCATAGACAGGCAGCCTGACCTATGCCTTCACGAAGCAATGTCAGACTTCTTGAAATAAAAGTCTCTATACAAATATAAGTGATTATTACTATTGTAATTTCCAGTCATTTTCAAGAGCTTATGTTTCCACAGGTACATCACACCCTCTACTCTGTGCAGAGGAGAAATGTCTGCTAATTTCTTTAAAAAGTATGTCCTGGTAATGTTTGTTATTCCATACAGTAACACAGAGGGAGAGAGAGCATCCGATTATCCTGACATAAATCTTTGCTGATGAACAGCACTCCGTGTGCCCCCAGTACTTGCTGACACAATCTTCTAGTGCTTTCTTCTCAGCATCACTGAAAGAGCAAAGCCAAATTTCCAAGAGCCAAGGAAAAAAACACATCTGAAGAGGGTCACAATTCATACTCTGAAAAATCAGAAAAGTGCATTGAGCAAAGCCCTCCTGTCTCTGTCCTCTCTCTGCAATAGTCTGTAACGCTGGAAGACACCTGTGCAGAATGTGTGCTTTTCTGGAAGAGCAAATGTGAGGTAGGAGAGCTGCAATGGAGTCACCTATACTTGTCACATATACACAGGCTGAGGTTTGCCCATGGAAACAAACCCTATCACCCTACCATAATTTCTCAAACACCATGCCTATACCCATGGTGCAGTTCTAAGCAGCTGATTTGTATATGGTTTGTATATGCAGGGTAACGTCCACACATTGACCCCCTGTTGATCATCCCAGGTAAGAAGAAGCCAGAATATCCCTGCTCACACAGCTCAGTACTGAAATAAGGCAAGCCCTGTGAAGAGCTGCAGCTACTGCTTTCTTTCTACTGCTTCACTGGCTGGGGAGAAGATGAGAGGTTGGCAAAGGTAACTTCAAACATTCTCCCCTGACTGGGAATGGATCTTTTCAGCTTGTCAGCTCTTCTTGGGGTGGTGAAAGCAGGCAGACAATACCCAGTGGCTTTTGCCAGTTCCTACAGGACAGCTGAGGCTGCACTGGAATCTGTGTGAACCATGGATTTTTCCAGTCCGGCTTACGTTAACTTCTTCTCTGTGATTTCCAGATGCCTGTACTTACTTGAATGGGATATTCCAGAACAGAACAGACAAGTTGTGGATATGTAACTGTAGCTCTGGGTTAAATGGGCTTTGGGCTGGCAAGTTTCTAGTTTTATTCTGTTTGTTAATAAGATAACGGGGGGACTGTGTTAAACAGCTGAGGCTTGCATGTAAATCTGCAGTTAAGTCTCTCCTGTGGCTGGAGACCAATACTGCTAAGTAACATCTACACATCCCTGTTCTCTCTTATCCTAGGAGAGTGAACCAGGGGTAATCGGTGCCAGAATTCCTCATGTCTTAAATCTCAAAGGTGTAAGATTGCCCAGTAAGCCACTGGGCAATCTCAGCTGTCTGTTAGCAGAATTGTGTGCCATTTAATTTCCTTGATTTTAAAACAATAATTTCTCATCACTCTCATTCACTATGCCTTTACACTCCCTCAACCTCTTGGCAATGACAGCCCCAGCCACACAATGCCCATTCTGTCTTACTTTCCTGCTCTTCTCTGCCTCTCCAGTGCTGCTTGACCCTCCCTCCTCCATCAGCTTCCTCCCAAAGAGACCAGAGGAGCTGGGAGATGGTACAGAAACAGTGCAAAGCATGGTGCAGTCTGTGAGAACGTTGCTGATTTTTCATGAGAGCAGTCACAGGAACAAGAACAGACACTCCTTGGTAGGTCAGGCAAAGCCAAGTGAACTGCACTGATTTCCTTATGCTGTGTCTCCCCAGTAACTGTGCTGCTCCAAATGCCCTTGTGACCACACTGTTTTTCCAGGCCTCTTGCACCAACAGAAAGAAAATAGACATCTGTTCTTCTCAGCAGTTATACCCCCAGGAAAATGGTTTCTTGCACCTCCTGCCTGCCCTAGGTGTGAAGGCAGTGAGGCTGTGAGAGATGGGAGGGACCTCTGGGGCAGGAGGGGTCTGGAGAACAGCAGGGTTTCGGATCCCCTTCCCCAGAGTCAGGTCACACAGGAGGGCTGGAGAAGGAGGAGTAGGGCCCTAACAGGCCTCCATGCTGCTCCTCCCTCCCCTGACACTGAGTCATAACCACCTTCATCATCTCTCCAGCACATCAGCGCTAATGGTTCAGTGCATACAGTCTATCTGCAGTAGCAGTCCCTGAGTGGAAGAAACAGCAAGTGGGCTGATCGTTCCCAAGTACATCTATAGAGACTACACCATCTGAAATTTATTATCTTTAAAGAAGAGCCTCTCTCATGTTAGTTATGCAAATTAGCATGGCAAATCCCTACACGCACATACACAATCTGCAGGGTGAGGTCTGATCACAAACAGTAGAGGACAGTTGCAATGGGATGCCAGAAGACTGTCAGCTTTCTGCCAAGAGAAACAGATATGGCAGTGGAGTAATTTGTCCACTCGATTTGCTGAAGTACTGTGACCACACACAGTCTAAAAATTCCTTTGCCTGGTCTTTTTGGTATGTACCTATATAGCCAAACTTCTTCTTTAAAAAAAGTATTCAAAGTTGTATCCCCAAGAGTGCAATAGGAGTCTTGAATTAGCCAAGACAAATCTCGAAAGGGTGAGATCAGTCAGGGTGGGAGGTACAAGAAGTGCAATTTTAAGCTTCATGGAAGTACACATACCCTGCAATAGTAAAAACACCCTTTGAGATCGTAAAATTCGTTTTTCTGGGTGCAAAAAGTTCATTATGACACCTTCCCCCAGCACTTCAATTTTGTGACATTCCACATAAGTCCTATCTCAGACTTGAATTCCTTATCTAGCGAGCCTGAGCACACTATCCCTATTACAACAGGTAAAAATACAGCCAGCTTTTCAAAAGGTCCAGTGAAACACCTAGGAGGTCTCAGCAGTTGAATTCATAAGAAACCATCTTCCCTCCTCTTTCACATTACCACAGCATGGATGCAAGACATTGCAAAAGCATTCCAACTATATTTTCAGAAGTGTATTTTGTCAAGAAAGACACTGCTTTACGTTGGCTTAGATACTGAAAAACCAACCAAATCAAAGCACTTTCTCTTGCTTAGGTCCAAGAAGTGTGCTCAGACATGGCAGGAGACTATTCTTCCATATGTGCAGCATCCACCTACTCAGGCCCAAGTTCTCAAGCATTAGCAAGGACCACTGGCAAACCTGGACACATATTTAGCATAGTTTTACTTAATTTGATTAAGTAAATATAATTAAAAAAACGCAAACTGGTTTGCATGAAATAAATAATTGCTGTGATAAAACTAGAATCCAAAAGCTTGGGGCAGGCATTTCCAGCCTGCAGAATTTCTCATGCATAGGAGCGTGGGACAGAGCTTGCACCAAAATCTTTTTCAATTTCTGAGTCCTTTGCTTTGCAAGTTCAACATTTCTTCCATGGTATTTGAAAGGCTGGGTTGCTCACTGTGCATGGGATGTCAGCAGGAGGGGGACAGAGAAGGGCAGGATGTTGGCAGGTGAGCAGGGGCTGGAGAGCAACTTTCCCTCCCAGTGTTACAGATCCTCAAACACCACAATCGTGACCTGCAAAGCCTGAATTCCTTCCCTGTAGCACTAGCTCTGAACAGTCAATAAACTGTGTATCCATGACTGAGCTTTCCAATCAGAAGCTTTAATACAGCAATGACTTCAACTGTAACTGCAAAATCACTGTCATTCCAACCTGTATTCTCTGGAAGAGAAAGGCAGTTCCTGATGATCCACAACATTCCTGGTGTCTTTTGTGAGACCAAGATCCATTAAATTGAATGACCTGGTCCAAATCACAATCAATCCTGCTGTACAGGTCTACATTAACTGCTTCACTTTATCCTGCTCGATATCTCTGTTTCAGCTGTGTTTCGGTATCTGGAAAGCTGAAAAGCTGCACTGGGATTATTCAGGCTGAAAGACGCTATATGCTGTAACTATAATTACTCAATATGCACAGTAGCCACTATTTAACCATGAATTTCTTAACTGGTTTTAATTCTTTGTAATACTCAAAGGCACCAGTAGATGTTTAAAGCTGTTTTGGGGTTAGAGAGTATTAAAAAGGGGGGAAAAAAAAGTTTCTGAAACAATTAGATTTCTATTTCACTCGTCACTCTCTTGCAATCTGAAAACAGGCCCATCAATAAACCAAATGGAGTTTAAATAAGAAAAGCAGTATGCTCTCAGGCTGGAACCCTGTGTGCCAAATTATAGTTTGCAGTAAATTTTTATGAGCAAGTTATAAACTCCGGAAAAACGGAGCTTACAGCAGAAACACTGGAAGAGCGATCACTGCAGCAGCCCTAACACATGCTGCTGCATTTTGTTCTTGCCTGGTGAAGCTTCATTTAGCTTCATCTCTTCCTCCTCCTCAACATCGATACGGCTGCCCAGAGTGACTCTGTAACCAGCAGTCACCTGTGACATGGCCGTATCTTCCATCTCCATTGCTGAGCACTGTTCCTGGCACTGAAACACAGCGTTGTGTCAGACACCCTGCTCTCCGCTTTGATTCCTCCTTAGCGAACATCTCCCTCCCAGAGTCGTGGTTTTGCCCCATGAGGCTAAAGCCTACTGTTGGTTTCTCACTTTCTACCTTGGCAGAGGAAATGTACTTCTATTTCATGCATCAGAGAGTGCCCCCAGGGCTAATTTTGGACAAGCATTTTCAGAGCAAGGGTCTGTGAATAAAAAGTGGAGATTCAGGAGAGACAGAAATTTTCAGAAAGAAGAAGAGCATAACAAAGAACAACTAAATAACAGATGAGCGTTCATTAGGTAGTTAACTTGGATGCTTCATGAACTTGTTATTATAAAAGCTATAATGGGAATACACTAAATTTGCCCAGCAGGATTTTCACCTGAGTCAAATGGAGAGCCTTGTCATCACAAATTTCCCCTGAAAACTGGGAAAATGAAACTTGAGTTCCTAGTCACAGGCTGAAAGCAATGCAGCCCACTTCGTTAGGATAATCTCTACTTAGAAAGCATGTCTGAAAACACACTCTAAATCCATCAAAAGCAAAGACAGACACAAGGGCAACAACTCTTGATGAGGAGAAAATGTGCAGGTTTAAGGGTAGCTGGAACTGCTGATCTGGTTCACAAGTATCGTGAGGTCTATTAGAGCTGAGGTACTGACACAGAGATGGGTGGAAAAGCTACGCACTAGTAACCAAGACACCTCCACAGTCTGAAAAAGACCTATCAAATGAAAACAAACAAACAAACAAGAACAGTGGTCACATAAATAATTCTCCTCAGTAGTATCTTGCATTTGTTGTGAGACCTGAGATTCTTAGGACCTGGACTGGTCTGCGTTTTCCATCTCTGATTTAAAATTACATTTTCCTGAATCTGAAAATGTTCGTATATTTTAGATTTTCCAAAAGGATTCCCACAAACTCTTTAGTATTCTGTGCTGTTTTCCTTCCCCATTTTCCTCTTCCATATTTCTCTTCTTACTGTCTGCTCCTTCTCCATTTTTTTTCATTACTGAAAGGGGACTGAAGAGAGACAAAACGAAAAAAGCTGTATTTTGCATTGGGCAATCAGGGCATGTTTTGGTCAGGAAATGCTGAAGTTTTTCACAAAGCAGAATTTGACTCTTTTGCCAGCTCCATTCTGTGACCTCCTTTTTCATAGAACAGAGACTTTCTACAACGTGACCCTCTTCTCATCAGGTTCAACAGCAGGTTGGGAGCACCTTCCAGAACCATCTTTGGGTTTTTTTATTTTTCCTGTTATATCACCACAACGAACTGGTTTTATTCCCTCACGCAGCATAGAATATTTAGCTTAATTGAAAACCAAACGCAAATAATGGATTAACACCGACTGTCATGATTGTATTTTGAAACCTGTTTGACAAAAGCATCGTCACTGTCATGGAAACCTACCTCCTTCAAGACTTCTGTGGCCTCTCTGCTAACAAACACAATGACAGTTGTATGCAGCACAGCCTACAAGGGCATTCCCTGTTTTCTCATTGTCTCAGTACATCCTCCATGATTTAATTACAGATTTTGGCTCTGCTTTGATTTCAGTTTATACTAATGATACTTGATTGACAGTAACTTAAGAAAAATCACAAACTTATGTTAAATTACCAGATTATTTATGTATTTTCTGCTGTACTGGTAACAATGACTTCAGTGAAACATATGGAACAAATAACGACATATTTAGAAATCAGGAGTTTATAAGAAACTGGAAACAACTTGATATAAACCATTTAAAAACTATATTGTGCTTCATTAAAAAAGATATATATTTACCTAGTCTGTCTGGTATTACAGGAAACAAATAAGAGAGAGGTACTTGCAACTGTAATTGAAGTGACAACATATTTCATGGTAGCTGGAGATTTCAACTATCTCTGAAGACTGGATTAATTTTAAAACTATACAGCCTACTCACATCACTGTCCAATTTCAAAACACACCTAATATTAAGAAGAATTGGCAATATGTTCCTCAAGCCAGAAAAGTACTTTATGGTATGAAGGTGCAGTTGATTTTAATTATCCTGTTGTTGAATGTCACCTCTTAGGCACAGCTGTGGAGCCCCAGGCCATCATTCCTTCAGTGAGCGAGGTAATACAGAGCTTCCATGGGTACGGGTTCGGCTGATCTCGTGCAGTATTGCCGTGCTGCTGAGTCAGTCCTGCTGCAGATGAGGATATGACATGGTTCTACTTCTCACCCAGCTTGGTGATCTTCACAATCGCTGTACCAGCATACAGCTTCCCAAAACCTCTGAGGCTGTCCACAAAACATATCATGACAACCTCCCCAAAGACATCCTGTCTCCCTGGGCGCCAAAAGCAAGGAGATGACCTAGCACGTGCTAATAGCAAACATGGTAGGAAGCCAATGGCAATTAAAGGGAGCACTAACGTGGTGTAGTGAGCACTAACACACTGCCAGACACCAATTAAGGTGAAGCAATAATATGTTGGGAAGTTACATAATTAATAAATAGCTTGGGATAAAAAGAAAGTATTAAAAAGCACTTTATGTGCTCTGTCATTTTCATCACCACACTTCTGAGCAGTTATGGATAATGACGCCTCACAACACTAAGAAATAACAATTCTGCTGCGGTACAGGCAGAGCAAAAGAAGCCCGTCGTTACTCCTGGCTGCTAGAGATGTCAACAGCTTCTACAAACTGGATTTGCCTTAAGTGGTATCTCCTACTCACGTTGCAATCCAATATCAAAACATGCCCAACAGGTATTGAGGGTATGTTTTCCACAACAGAACAGTGTAAGTGCCTTACTTGTGGCCACTTATGATCCCACTAGCAAAGCTGGGCCAGAACTACTGTCTAGAACTAATTCTCTGTGTCCTTTGCTAGTCAGCAGATAAATCCCCTCCACTTCCCAATGAGAAGCTTTTACTCCTGACAAGGACTGACTTCTATTTGTAACAGTTCTTCTTCTAGGAAGGCTGTGAGGAACCGTATTGATAGAGGCTTCTCTCTATGTATTCCTGTGAGAAGACAAATCTTGATCCCACGTAGCTGGTAGGGAATATCTGATATTACTCCACAAATTATTTGGTAAGATTTCAAAATTAGAAAGCAATTAAATAGCTTTGGAGAAAGGTCGCAGTGCATAGCTCAAGACCCAAACCTGCATTCATGCTTGAAATCCCCAACACGGATCCCTCCCGCCACCGCGTGTGGCGCTGGGCACAGCCATGGGAAGGCACTAAAGACTGTGTCCTACCCTGTGGAGTTTGAACAGAAATGAACTCAGTGTTTATGACACAGGCCTAGTTCCTGGCTCTGTGAGTACAAGGTACATTCCACTCTAATTATTCCTAATTGCCATGACTTAATGTGTAAATATTTGCAACACAGGAATATAAAAGTGCTTCCATACTGTTAACTACAGACACGTTACCAGCTGCTAGCATGTTTTCTGAGCCTTTGCAGTTTCTCCAGATACAGGCCATGGAGCACAGCTCCTCAGCTGACATAAGCCCTTTGAAGTGATGGGCTGTCTTGTTTTGTTGAGGTTTTCAACAGATAGTTGAATGGGAACCAGTGCAGTTATGATGCCCCAGTTTGCACACACCATCTTCCCACAAATCTTTCTTTTATCCATTTGTTACTATGTTCCACAGCTGTTGGAGATCTATCATTGCACAGCCTGAACCCCACCTACCCTAAATCTGCCTTTGCCCCATCCTGATTGCTCCCCTGGTACTTAATATTCTGTCTCTCCTCCATCCTGCTTACACCGTTCTGATTCTAGTATATTGGACAACTTAAATTGGGAAGACGAGGCCAGCTCACAGTAGTTCAGATGTGACCCAATCATGTTCTTCTCAATTTAGTCCCTCTTGGTTAGAGCCAAACCTGCAGAGAGAGTCAAAGACAAATTCCAGGGTGGTCAGAAAGGGGGCTGAGCAGTGGGTGGCACTGGGAACAAGTGGCACTTAGGCTGCCAGTTCTAGAAATTTCACAGGATGGTTCTGGAGGCAGCCACCCAAAAGGCCAAGGCAAGCCTTTGGAAGACAGTCAAAAAAATGGGTGATTCTTAAGGTTACCCTGCAATGTTGCAATCAAGTTTTCCATGTCCATCAGCCCTACACCTCAAGTGGGTGTGCCAGAGCGGTCTGGCAGCATGAATCCCTGTCTACAGAGGCCAGATTTATTGACTGAATGCACCGATTGCCATCAGCCATCAAGCTCTCCTGAAGCTGTAATGATTCTCAGCCTCCTTCCACTTGGACCAGTGAATCGGAGCAGCTGAGACACTGTATGCAAACACAGTGCTGTAACTCACTACCAAGTCCCCTGAGGCATCTTGTGCCATAATTTATACAGCTCTGAGTACTTTTATATTATACAAAACTGAGACCTTGAAGGAAAACCAAACCAAATGAAACAAAGCAAATGCAGACAATGAATAGCCTGAAAAATTAAAATAGCCTTAAAACTTGAAAAACCCAAACTGTCCCCATAAATGACTCATATTAAAGAAGCCACCTCATTTATTAGACTAGAACAATCATAAAAATAAGACGGGCTTAAAGAAAAAGCAAGCTCTCAGGAGATTCACAGGTTACTCCGCTTTTCTTTTCATTTTAATCTCTTATTACATATTACACTGAAAAGCCATGTAGCTGCCCCAAGGCAGGGGCTTTCACTATGGTGGTGACAGGGTAGCCTGTTCTCCCTCCTCTCTTTGGTGGTAGGGAAGGTACCATAAGGGGGTAGGCATTGTCACCACCTAACGATCCATTTTTTCTTTTCCATCCCCCAGGGCTAAACGTCTCTTTCCCAAGATCTGACACAGAGCAGGTCCCACACCCGCCCTTGCCAAGATGCTAGGGAAGAGGAAGGTGCAGGACAGGTCACAGGATGACTGAGGATGACAACAGCCTGAGTCACTCCCACTGAATCCTCTCCTTGTCCACTTCCACCTCAAAGAGCTCACAAGGTTTTGGCGAAGTTAAAATAATTTTTAATGAGCAGTAATAGCAAACCCAAATTTGTCTAATACTGGAAGCTAATACACACACAGGTCATACTTCTTGCAGATGCACACACACTCCTGTTAGTCTCTTTATCCATGCCATTTCCCCCAGCATTTTTCTGCAAGCTGAATGGGAGTTTCCTTCTGGGACTAACAGTCCTCAGCAAACTCTGAGTAATAAATAATAATAATAAATAAATTGCAAAAGCTCCGGAGCAGTCTGCTTAGTCATCTTATGAAGTGTTACCAACACTTTCACAGTGCTGAACAGCCCTTAGTCATTCCATTCCTGTAAAAGACGCAGCTTTCTCATCACTAAGCCCCTGCAGAAGTGCCAGAATGTCACGGCTGGAAAGGGATTGCTATGAGCAGAGTAAAGAGCTCCCCTCTGACCTCTCCCACTGGCTGGACAGCAATTAAAGGTTGTCCTGCACTTTGGAAACTTCTTCTCTTAGTGTTGACTTTAACTATGTGACAGCATTTCATCATTTCTGATTATCAGACTGTTCCCACACCAGCAAAAATGGCTGCAGCTCTGTCTTTGGCTACAAGAAAAGCAAGAGCAAGAGGCTGGATATGAGCTGGTGAGGCACCACAATTCATTTTTCTACAAACCGGCTTTTAAAAATGAACAAACCTTTTTCTCATTTTATGCAAAATAAAGGGGATACCATAATCACAAGGTAAAAAAGAAATCAAATGCTAACCATCTAGGTGCTTTGAAGAGAAGTTTCTAAACTGTTCCTTGAATTTTAGAGATGGAGCCACGCAATCAGGCTGCATCTGATCAGAAGTGTTAATCAGAAAGAACAGTAACAGCCTAGCGCAATGGTAGTCAGTACATAAATATTATTTGACATACTTTTTCAATAATCTTATACGTGCTTTTTAACAAGCCTCCATAACACAGAGAACATATGAGCCCTGCTAGTATATACTGTATGGCAAGGTAGTTAAGAATATATTGCATTTATAAACTATCCACAACTTTATGAGTCTCTAGCTATAATTTCATCATAGCACAGTAATTGGAAAGTCTGCATAAGTTTGGAAGGATATGTGTTTTAGTTAAAAGAACGCTATTATTGCTAATTGGATACCAAGCTTACATTGTAAATCAGAGCAAAGCATGGGCTCCTAATTACAAACTTTTTTGAAACAAGCACTGTATGTCTTTACATTATTTTTGGCTAACAAGTGACTTAAATAATCTTAGTGTTATAAAGTCCATAAATCTTTTCTTTAGCTGTGGCTGATGAAATGTTATAGGATAAGAATGTGTGCTCCCAAGGTAAATAGCTGGATTGGCAGCCTCATCTCCTCCAGTGAATCAAGGTAACGGGTAAGTGACTGGCACTGGCAGAGCCCCAAGCAGAAAAGGTAAGAATTAAAAAACTGGTATTAACTTATGAAGCATGTTGCAGCTTAATGCATTTTCAACAGGCTGGGCTCACTCTTTGGCATCTGGAGCTGAAAACTTACAGCCGTGTTCTTATGTGGAACGAACTTGTGTATTAAGAGTTTTACAACACCAGCAACAAGCTTTTATGAAGTTGTTAAGGTCCTGAATTTAGAGCTGTTATGAAGGGCTATTTTTAAAATTATTTTTTCCAAATGGCTTTTCCTCCACATGCCTCGATCCACTCTTAGCACACCTGTGGCAGCAGGGATGGCACTCACCACTGAGCTGGGCGACAAACACCAAATCTATATACTCATTGGATGTGATCCTTCATGAATTCTGCTGGGCTGATGGAAAGTACCAGAAGCCTCAGCTTCCTATCAGAGTCCATGCAGGGCATGGATAACATTAGCAGAGAACATTCAACAGAAGGTTGAAGATCCTCATGGGATCTGCCTGCTGAGCACACAGCTACCAGGCCATCTATCCCAATCCTGCAGCCAAGGTGCGGGACAGTGGTTCGTTATTCAGTGTGGGGTTGTTCACCACGGCCTTAAAGCTATGCTGCTTTCCTCAGTGGTGGACAGAGAGAAAAGCCTTGCGCACTGAAAGGCATAAAAAAGAGGAAACTTAAAAAATTGGGCCTCTTCGGAACACGTAACATGGCCCAGGAAGATCAACAATGCCAAGCATGAAGCCTATCTTTCGATTTCTGCCCATTGAAAGGAAATTCATGCCTATTTTTAAAGTCTGTTCTGAAGACAATAATGTACTACAAATCTCTGGAAATCCTTTTGATTTTTCCTTTTGATTTTCTATGTATGATATATATTTATTAAAAAAAAGTAATGTAGACAGCCTTGTTGATGCTGTTCAAGTGTCAGCCTGCATAACATCAAGACAGAGGCCATGTGTTCCAGATTTAAAAGCTGTATTCACTTTTTGATATAGCATTCAGCAAGGACTTACTGTCAGAGAAGCCTTCTAATCTGTTCAGCATGTTTCCACTTCTTCTTCAGGGAATGGCTGTGGCACATTCTACCAGGTTACCTAGTAATGTTGGTGTCTTAACAGCCAGTCGAAGCAGAAGAGGCCTTTAATAGCCTTGGATAGCCTATAGATCCTACCTAGACTGAAAAAGTCCCCAAGGTCTTGGGAGTTCAGCAGCTCTGCAGGGTATATGTATTTAACCTCTCAATCCAGCCAGGTTATTAAAGGGAGTTCACTGAACCTGATTCCAGAAGAAGAAACAGAAGCAGCGTGCTTGCGCTGTTGCAGATGAGTAAGTACGGTTAAGTCCTGTTTTATGACCACCTTAATTCCTTTCCCATAAATTCACTAACCTCAAATCACAACTGTGAATGCCTCTGACAAACAAGACTTGTCTGCATGGGAGCAGAACTTTGCAAGCTCCACTTGGCTTGTACCTATTTGTTACTGCAGGACCTGAAAACTATTTCTGTCACAAGTTCAACCACAATCTTCTCCATCCACCACAGGGTTAACCCAAGTTCAGTCATGCAGTGTAGATGACTCAAAATGTATGACTAAAAACACAGTGCTCCAGGCATATTGGCCATGGAAGCTGGTTTGCAGCTGTCTCGCCACCACCGAACAGTAGCATAGCTGTATTCAAACTCTAGATATTTAGGATGGTCAGAGATGAATGACAGACAAAAATCAAACTGCACTGCCAAGCAGAGAAACTAAAGATTAGTTGCTCTGTGTTCATTTGATGACCTTCATCAGGTTCAAGCCTGATACTATCTACTATCAGAATTTTAGGATACTCCTGATAACCAAAGATACCATGATAATACCATTTCTCTCCCAGAATGACCGACTGAAGTACTACAGTATGGAAAAAGCTCTCTTATGGAGATTTTCCTCCGTTTCAGGTTGGCAGGTGTTTCCCATTGACAAGCAGAACTCAGAATTGTTCTGGAACAGGAAACAAGCCCTTTGAGACCTGGAGTAAAATCCCAACTGGAGATGTTTAACAGGGCAGGTGTGCCAGACACCTTAGATTAAATCATTAGTGTGTGATTGCTAAAGAGAGAAAGGGGACAAAGTCAGATGTAGACATGTAGATTAGACAGGAGAACATGACTCATCCTCTTCTGGTTAACTTTAGGTCCTAGGCAGAGTTTCCACTAGAGAATTTACCAACTTCAAGCAAGAACACATTCTTATGAAACTGAGCACAACACGTGCTCTTTGGAACATCAGAAACCCAGGACAGACAAGGCACATAGAAATGGGAGGCCATTATACGTAGTGCAAACCTCATTGTAAGGTAATCTGTAGCCACCTGACATCAGAGGGGCAGATGGAAATGCCCTCTGAGAAGCTCTCATCTCAGAAGCAAAGATTTAGTAAACCTGGCAAAGAACCTTTGAACAGAGAGTAGAATCTGTTGTGCTCAAAAGCATGCCCAGACTCCCACAGACTGCACCATCCAAACCTCACCTGCAATGTATTTTTTGAAACTTTTGGGTAACTGCATTTTATATTTTTATTATTGTTCTGGCGTTCTGAAAATCCTGATGTTTCTGTTTAACATTGCTTGCAGTGAATTATTAATTTCAACTGAAACTGGGCCAGATTTTTCACCTAAATTCATATTTAAACACCTTTAAAAGTAGGCTGTTTTTAAAGGTGCTGAGCACTTCACACCTCCGAAAAAATCAGTGCTCTTCCTCAGACACCATTTCTCTCCTGACTCAATCTGTCTGTACATTTCAGACAACTTGAAATACTTTGCTTTCAAGTGAAAATCTGTCCTCTCTCCCTTAGTGCTCTCTGACTCACGATTCACTGGTTCTTTTCTGACAGTTTTTTGAAGGCACAGAAATTACAATATCTTCCCCATCAGGATGAACACGTTCCTTTTCTCACTGACCACCTGAGCACAGCGCTAAGGCCAGGTTCCAAGTCAGTTATCAAAAGAATTGCTTCAAGGCCGGGTCAGGTGAAATCAGTGAGCAACCCTACATGCAAAGGAGCAGAGCAATAGCAGGAACCTAGGATTTGTGCAGGATATCCTGAGAGCACTGACCACTAACTCAGCTTTCGAAACAAAGTGGAACAGGCTGCTAAGAGTGCTTTAAAGCCAACTATTAGATTTCCCATGTGCATGTTGTATGCGCGTGTTTTAGACTATCCCCAAGTAACACATGACATTCCCATTAACTTTTGTTAACTTCTACATCAGAGTAAGCCAGAATCTTAAGAAGATTAACCTCTGTTCCTTCTAACTGTTCCTTAATTTTTATTAGAACAATTTTTTAGGGTAGCTTTGCAGGCTTTTTTTTCCTCCTTTGGATGGATACAGAAATTTCTCTGATGAAAGCTTCAGACTTTTTTAATTAAAAACAAAACAAAACAAAAAAAAGCACCAAAACCCCAACCCTGTAAAATTATTTTCCTTCAAGAAACTGCCAAAACTCTAGGAATCATGTTACAGAACAGAAGCAGACGTCACAATTCCGGCCTCACTCTACCTACTCAGGGAACCTGAATGCCTCTCTGAGGTGATGAGTTGATGGGAAACAGCACAATTCTGTACTGAGGAGGGAATTTCTATTTGTATTTAATGATCTTGGTGAAAGCGAAGCTTATGAGCATATGTAATGGATTTCTGTGTTCTTAAAAGCTGGAAAAGAATTCTTCTGCCTACTGCTGAATAACTCCTACACACAAACGTACAGCCATCGAAAAAGGCCGGGGGTTTCCATCTGTGGTCTGCGGAGCGTTAAGGTCAGCTATCTGCAAGAGTGCTGTAAAACATAATTACAAAAAGCTGATTGCTGGTGGACATACATTTGCTCTCCAAAAGTCTGCAATTCTACTCAACCATTTTTTTAGAAATCTGCAAACTGACAACTACTTCAGGGTCAGAGCGCCTGGTTTTGGCCGCCTCCTTCGCTTGTGATACCGCTTCTACTTTTTAAATTGACAGACATTCTTCATTCATAAGCTCCATTGTTTAAATGGTCATTGACTTCGGGAAAATAAGCCTCTCTTACACTCAATAACTGCTAACCCCATTTATCTAACCAATAAATAATCCGCCACCCTCTCCCTCCTCCTCAACTCCTAGGTTATTATACTGCAACATCTTGGCTCTACGCCTGTTTAATCTTGGTAATAATGATCAAAACCAGAGTGCCCAGATCTCAGTTCCCTGATTAGGATCACCATCCAACCGTACATAATGCACATACTTCATTAGAAAAAGAAGGTTCTGCCAGAGGTTGCCATATTTGATTGGAACTTCTACATTTCTCAGGATTTAATATTGTCATCAGCCGTTTAGGTCCTGCTGGACTTTGGATGGTAAATGGCAAGTTTATTAGGATTTTCCATTGTTATAGGCAAACGAGGAAGTGGGTTTTTTCCTTTTTTGCATGAACTTATGTCAAGACTAATGACTCTGAAAAGTCATTAGAAAGCAAAAAATGGAGGGCGATTACAGTATAATACCTTACAACTGACAAGGCTCTGTTCTTGCTCCAACAAGCAAGAAATGTTGGTGAGGCTTCATGGTCACATGCAGGGTAAGAAACAGGATACTCCAAATTTAATGTCTGGGTGATGTCTGTTTGGAGGTTTTTGCAGAATACATTGAAGAGTCCACTCACAGAGAACATGACTCAATTCCCATCCGTGGCACTGGCCAAACATCTACTGACCAAAATTGTACAGGCTAAAGGTTTCATTTGTCAGTCTCATGCTATAAATAACCAGTCTCCAGTCTAAGTGCACTGCCCAGTTTACCTTGGCAAGGAGAAGATGGCATACTGATTTGTACAATCCAACTGCCATCAACATGTCTTGCACTCTGACGGGCAACACTAGTTACCATTTAAACAATAATCCCCAATGTTTGCTCCCAAAACAGTAGATAAACAAAGGATTCACAGTAGTTATGCTGCTGGCATTTTAAAGTAAATTCTACCTTCCAATATATGTGGGAAAGCCAGGAATTAATTTGGTTTCACTGCACACTTACTACTGGCCGATTCCTTGACAGATGGTGATGTCCAGTAGCAGACCCTTTTCTTTCACTGATGTGCTGCTACATAAAAAAATATTAAGACCTGAGGGGTGAAATGGGATTGTTTAAAGGGAAAAACTTAAAGACATAATTTTAAATAATGTTTTGAGATGGATCTACCTTAAGTAGACTAAAATTGTCTTAGAGTCTTATCCTTTTTTGCAGTGAGTCAGTGTCAGACAGGCTCAGAGCATGGGCAGAAACACCAAACCTCCAACCTTGGCTGCAGATGACTTGGGACAGCCAGGTTTGTGCTGACATGTCTCTAATTCCTGGGGACATTATGAAAAGAACTGTTTTCCTTACCAATAGGTCACCCTAATGAAAGCAACCTGCCTTTCCTGAAACACCTAGGTTTGCAAGAGAGAAAAGCTTCTGTAGAGAGAGAACATTCCAGGCATTAAGTCTTTGTTCCTACTAGTTCCTACTAGTTTTTCTGAGTTGGCAGCTGAGTAGGGGAGAGACTGAAGAAAAGACCTCAGTAGGAGACTTTTTACTAGCTATCAGAGAATCTTCACAGGCACTCAGCCTTGAGACAACCAAAACACAGGCTTAATCAGCTCTTCTGTCCACCAAATTGCTTTTAGGTTAACTAATTTATCTCCTCTCCTGCATAAAAAAGAATCCCTTACTGTAAAAACGCCCATGGCACAGGATGATACTGTACAAAGTGTTTCTATCTACTGTTCCTTTGTCCAGCATTGACAATGGATGGGGGCTGGGCAGGAACTGAGGGAGGAGGGATTTGCCTGTGCACATGGGTTAAAAGACATTTAATGAATCACAGAAAATAATAGCTTTACACAGTAAAAGCATCCCTCTCCCTGCTTCTCTTCCCCTGCTTTTCCACATAAATTATGTGAACATATCATCAAAACATGATGATTTTTATTTTCATAAACGGGGCCATATGTCAGTTAAAACAGAAAATGTGTGCTGAACTGTGATGTGGGTTACATGATACACTTTAATTGGATGTCACTTTAATGTAAACAGCTTTACATAAAACTCAGCCTAAAAGAAAACTTTTTAAAATTGTCAAATATTAGTTGCTAGAACAACTTGATGTTGCATGTGTCTTTTGCATTGTCTAGTCAATCAAAAGATACCCATCACAAAGGGGCTAGATTCTGATCTCACTTGCACCAGGGCAGTCACAGAGACTTCGCTCTAGGTCCTTAGAATAGGGAGCCAGGGACAAAAGACTCTTTTTTTTTTGCATAAACAATTTTGCCTAAATTTTCCATATAAGATTTTTTTTTTCTATTGCAAATGTCATTTTTTTTTTCATCTAAACATTTAACAAGTGCAATTCACTTGTGGTCAAGCCTGTATGCCAACAGCCCTCCTTGCAGTGGGAGAAATCTTAATCTGAAAAAACCCCAAACAAACCCAAGCCCTACCCACACACTCTTACACAGCTGAACCAACCAACTTTCCTTAGAATCACACAATCATTCAGGTTGGCAGAGACCCTTGGGATCATCGAGTCCAACCATCAGCCCCACTCTACAAAGTTCTCCCCTTCATACAACACACAACTCCTGGTACCCACATGGAAATAACCACCATAAACAACACGCTAACATAACAATGAACAGATAAATATAATGAGATTTAAAAAAAAATAATTAAAAGCAGCTTTGGTAATGCTGATAAAACATCAACCACTTACTCATACTGGGAATCATTAAGTCAGTATCTGCTAGCAGATACCACAGGGTTACCACAGTCATGTTCTATGTATAAACACAGGGAAAAGCAGTCACATCTCACCTGCTGCTCCACGGTAGCTGCTGGCAAAGGCTTATTCTTTGATGTCACTGTGCCCTGCTCTCACAGCAATGCTCAGAATGGAGCCTTTTGAATGGTACTGTCACGTTGAATTTCAAGAAACAACTGATTCTTACTACCTTCCAATATATACCTCATATTTTAATGTCAGCTATGCAGCTGGATAGCACTTGCTACCTTTTAAAAGTATTGAAGTCAAACAAAACTGCTGACATCGACCCATGTTCACAGTAAACCACTGATGGGTTTATCAAATATCTTTGACTTCTTTTAGCCATTACTCAGACCTGCAGGCACACGCTGCTATGTATTCACCCTCTAGTCTTAATTGCTACCCCTAATGCTTAAGGCAGAATCCCATCGCATGGGTAGAAGCATCCCTTACAAGCTACCCCACCAGAATCCAAGCTCTACTTAGTAGGAAAAATAACAGTTATCACTCCTTAATCTGCATCTTTCCACAGTAAGCCCAGTGGGCCTCGGAGCCACGGCAGAAGCCTCCATGGTGCCATCTTAGGCCTAGACTTCTCTTAAAACAAAAGAAGCTGCATGCTCCTCTCTGAGAACCATCTAACACAGTTTGGAAATACATCTAGACCACCAACAAAGCTGTTGGAGAAAAAGAGGAGCGGCGTTATATTACAAAGCTTTTCCTTACAGTTCCTGTTACTAGTTATTGGACATCATTATGGCTTTTATAACGATGGCAGTGTAAATCAGCAGGCGAAGGCTGAATAGAATGTTCTATCCTTGTCTCCTGATGAAAATTCCTGTCCAAAGAAGGGATAAAATAATAAATTTGTTTTAAAGAATCACTTTTTTTCCTCGGGTTTATTTTAGTTTAATTTAGCAGAATGCATAAAAGAACGATTTTAAAAAATCCATAAAGCCAAGAAAACCACAAAATCCCCTTAAAAAATGAGATTTATGTTCAAGTTTGAAATGGCATAAACAGGCATTACAAACATCATCTCTGTTCCAATCAGAGCAATAAAAATTGTCTTACAAATTATAAGGCTATAAAAATTGAAGACGACTGTTTCTGCAGCCCAGTTGGCTGGCGCTAACCTCAGTATTTGGTGTTCAAATGTAAACAGCACTGCTGAGCCCTCACGTGGGGCCTGTCACTTGGGCTCGCCACGACGTATGTAAGGAGGAAGCACGTCCATGCGGCTGCTTCCTCCAACTGTAAAGCACTTGAGCTGGCCCCGTATGCAATGCCAGGGGACAGAAACAAGCAGAAAGACGCTTCCAAAGCCATGTGCCTTTTGCACCACCTGGGAAACTTACCCTCATATCACAAGGAAAATTTAGGGGAAGCTTATTGCTTTAAAGCATCTTTTAGCACATTAAAATCTGATGAGATGGAAATTGTTTCCAACCACCTATTGTAGAAAGAAAAAAAAGTTTCAGAATCTTATTTTTCTGGCGGTACTGAAGTGGGCACCCACTATATCAGCTCGTAATCTACAAAAAACGGGCATACCTTTCATAATAAAGCTGCTGTAGTTGCAACAACACAAACAGAAAAATCCAAACCAGAATGGATTTTATGCCTTATATTGGGAAGACTTTGGATCTGCTGAGCAGGGCAACCACAGCCCTGCACCCCCAGTGTACCCTGTTTGTTCCACCTAAGCCTGTCCATGCATAATTTGAAGTATGGCCCAGCTGCCCGTGCAGCATCACACTGACCTTTCTTCCACCTCCCATCCCGCCCATAAGTCAGATGGATTATTTAAACAAAAGCCTATTTACACCAGCAGAATATAAATCCTGTGCATAAATGCTGACTGGGGGTGGGCACTGCCCCGAGCAAAGTCTCACTAGGGATGGCTGTTGGACACAATATTTATCCCAGACTCCCAAAGCCTGCAGCACTCATCCCCACTGGGGGTCTGTCCCAGCGGTGGTGCCGTGGTTCCTGAGTGGGGAAGCCTTTTTGTCTTTCTCCCTCTGGTATGGCGTTGGCAGGCCATAACCCTGTGATTCTTTTAAGCACCTTTTCAGCTAGGCAGTAAGATCCAGCATAGAATCATAGAATCATTCAGGTTGGGAAAGACCCTTGGGATCATCAATTTCAACCATCGACCCCACTCTGCAAAGTTCTCCCAGACACCACATCCCTCAACATCCCATTGTCAGCAACCGTGAGGGATGTAAATCCCTCTCAAAAGGAGCATCAGGGTCCAGTTCCACGGTAGTTCTCATGAAAGGTTAATTTAGACCTTGCAAAATCAGCTCCTTACAGTTATCTCAGAAGTACAGGAGAAAACAAGATGTACTGGACCTACGGCTATTCACTCCCCACCTCCTACATTCATCTGTGGTGCATAGAAGAGAATGAGCACATTAAGCTGTTAAATGTGCCTGGCAGCAGGTGAATGATTTAACTGTGAGCTGGGAACATATTTTGCTCAGGTGGCAGGATTTTCTATGTGAAGCATGACCCTGGTTGAGGGAACATATAACCCTTTCTTTCTCCAAGAACCAGGCTGGCGAAGGCGGGTAGAGGGAGAATGCACACATGCATATAGGTACATACTTACACGTACATATATAGAGATATGCTTTAAAAAACGCTGAGAATGAAATAAAGTTGCCTAATGCAATTACTGAATTTTGTCTCCATTATCCACCATCTCAGTGCTGCCAATCTACCACCAGGCATTCCATCCTGCATATAGAATTCGGTAAACATTTCAATCCAAATCCAAGACCCGTAGCCAAGGTATCAGTAACAGTGACATATTATGAAACTTTCATTCCCTTTCCCCCTCCCCTTCCACCCCAGTAATAACTGTCAGGCGATCCTGGCAATTTCACAAGCATAGCAATGATTCAGCTGGCACATTTCAGTGGATTATTGTGGCCAATTTGGAAAAACACTCTAATAAGCATTACTTTCCAGAAACCAATATAAATCTGGAAGAGGGGATTATTAAACCCAGGGTAACTATAACAAAAGACATTAATTGCATTTTTGGAAGGACCTTTTGAATTAAATTATTACCTGCTAGTTTATAAGGCAAATATATAGATAAAAACCACTACCGTGACAAGAATTTATTTATATTGGCCATATATACTGTAGGAAATTTATACATAAATATAATTTACACACAAAGACTATGCTCATTTATGGCATTATATAAGCAATACATTTTGTTCTATGTCTATATGTATACCTTCAGACAATTAGGATTAAGTTATTTACTCTCACATACACACATATGCACACAAGTGACGGTAAGTAAAACAAAAGATCAAAGGTAGGAAGTGATCACAATGAGTTATAAGCCATCTGTTTGTGCATTTGTAAGAATATTTTAAGGTTTCTAAAAAGCCTTACAACAGAATACAGCTTTTGCTTAAACTGAGTCTACAAGACTTGGAAAGATTTTCCTAACTCGCTTCTCATTTGCTGCATGTGTGTAGTATTTAAAAATCACGGGCCTGCTCCAAAGTTTTGTTGAATACATGAAGAGCTTTCTCTTGACATCAGTAAATGCTGGACCAGACCATTAATATAGAAAGATTAATCACTGCCTCGAACGCTTGTGTCTTTGGGGATTGTGTGAGAAGAACGATGGAACAACCACAAGCCATTTTGGAAGTTCAAACACGAGATGACTCAAGGATTCATCCCACAGTTGAATAACAGTTTTGAAAACAAAATAATGTATTCTTACAATAATATGATGTAACCTCTGATTTTCTTATTTTCCCTGTTGTGAGACTCATCGCTTGTATACGTGTTCTTCTCGTTTTGTCTGCCTTCTCCTCCTATTTACCTTTCCAAAGACATGAGTAGCTTTGGAAGTAAAGTTCCCTTCACAGTGAACTTCATTCTTGTTGGGGCCAGTGCTCTAGAAGGCAGTGCGATGAGCAAATGTTTAGATAGCACAGATCCTATAGCCCACATAGGACTAAAACTCATCACAAAGACTGCATTTATTTTGATAACCCAAAAAAAGAGCTAGGATTTTACACTCCTTTATCATTAATGAATAGACCCAGAACAAACACAGGAAGCCAGGCTCCAAAATAACTACGGCATAGGACACTGCTGCTAAAACCCAAAGTGTCAACCGACGAGGTAATGAGATCAGAAATACCCAAACAGAACACCCACAGGGACTGCGGCTGAGCCACAGCACTCCCACAGAGCTACCTTTTGCCTTCCGGGAGGGAAAATACAGCTTGTGTCTCAAACCTGAACAGATTCAGCGTTTCTCCTCTGCCAACCACCAGCCCCGTCTACCCTGTCTCTGGTCTTTCCAAGTCTGCATCCTACTACCACAGGGGTCTGAGAAACCTCTAAGCTTCTATAAATGCAAGTGCTCTTCACAGGTCCTTTCCTGTTCTCAGCCAGCTCCCTCCAGAGAGTGACCATTATAAAATACAGCTAAAAAAGTGATATTTGAACCTTCTGCTGACCTTGGCAGTTAACAAGGTCTGCCCCCACCAGCACAGGGGTGGGATTGCCCCTCACAGATGCTCATGTTGCTCATGGTGCTGTGGCCACCCGGCAGGCCTGACTTTGACACAATCAGGAGCATGCTGAAAGGGATGCAACTAATACTTCGGGCTAAACACCACTATCAGATGTTGATTTTATTAATTTGTGAATTAACTGATACACTGGGCCAATAAATCAAGAATGATCCTTTTTCCACTAATCCCTACATTATTTTTTGTTGTTTCCTGGATATCCCAAGACCAAAAATTAAAACAATTAGAACAATATGCTAAAGTTAAAATTCTGCATCCGCCACAAAACAGAGAGGGCTAGATGTACAAAGGAAGAAAGAATAAAGGAGTTCTCTCCCTTTCTTCTCCTTTTAGCACTGCATATTGATACACTCAAGTAAGACATGCCCCCTCCAACCCCTCCAGTCCCCAAAAGGCAGCCAGGCATGAGCTGTTTCCTTAATTTGACAAACACTGGGCATTCAGTGGGATACCAGTGGCTGTAACAAAAGGCTCCAATGTCTGTTATACTGTTTTGCCCTAAACATCACTGTAATATGCAATTACCAGAGAATTCACTGAGCAAACAAACCTTGTGGATGATTCATGTTGCATATTTTCCCTAAACCTGAGGAGCTAAAAACTTCAAAGCCTCCCAAACTGAATCACCAAACCGAATCACCCTGTTTTCAAATGCGTGAAGCAACTTAGGGGGAGCAGCATTCACAGGTATACAACGGAGCTGTGCACAGTACAGTGAAGCCCAGGGAAAGTCATCCACCTCTGCAGCTGAAGCACTCAGCATCTTCTGAACTGGGGCTTGATTATTAAGCTTGTATCATTCCAGCCTTGGCTGTGCTCCCGCCTGTTTGCGGTCAATGGGAATTTTGCCCCTGCTCTCAGTGCAGCTGGAATTTGCCTTTAGGAATTGGCAGAGGCTTCAAGTTTGCAGCTGGGAAGGCTCCACACAGGTGCACAAAGGATGGAGACCACGCTTTGCCTGGCGAGGCCACGGTTGAGGGACACCATGGGGAAGCAGAGGTGTCTCTCCTCCCAGCTTTGCATGGTTGCTGGCTGCTCAAGAGCTGACAGGCCAAAGCAAAGTGCAAATGGGGAGGGTGGGAGAGCAGCATCAGCTACAATCCCACCTATGAGTTGCGTTGGCCACTTTACAGCTGCTCCAGTGCATCCAACAGCAGAGGGCTGCCTTTTCATCAGCAAACCTTCCTACGTATTTAGCAGAATAATCGGCCTCTTTGCTCTCAGCCCTTCCCACCAACCTCTCTTCCCCTCACACAAGCCAAACAACTTGATAACTAAATGATGTGTCTATTATTTCTTTAATGACCTTGTGAAACATTTATCAAAATTTATCAAAACCAGATTCAAAAGCTGCTGTACACTGATAAATGTTGTAAAGAACAGGGAATCTGGATTTAAAGGCTCACTTTCTTCATCTTTCATAGTCTAAAACTGGCTGCAATCAGTCCTGGAAATTAGACAGTCCAGCTACAGTTGTTTACTAGTAAATGTATTTAAGCTACATTTGCCAGTATTATTCTATATTTACCATGTTGTTAAGCATCCACTGGTGTCTTTGCATGGAAGGACAGAGAGTTGCAGTCAGAAGCATTCTGTTTAAGATACAGGTTTGGTAGCTTGTTTTGTCTAAGGTGGCTATTTTGCACACTGGTTTTTTTCTTCTTGAAATGGTTTCTGGGCAAAGCACCATAGGTTTAGCATGATACGCTGCCATGTTTTTAAGGCAAATATGGTTTTGTTTAGGCTACAATTAGATGCTTTCACAATTCATCCCTGGCAAACCGAGACTGAAAACTCTAGAGTCAATTTTTTTAGCGTGAACTGAAGTAACATCTATCTTAGTAAAGAAACTTTCACAACAAAAGAGTCTTCATCATAGTAAGACCTAGGAGTTTTCCTTCTAAAAGTGTAAGGCTGCCATGCAATTCTTAACGCGCACCAATTCACAAGGCTACGAGCCATGTATTGTTTGGAAGCCATGGGGGTAAATCAAATTATCAGGAGTGACACTAATGATCCCATACTTGCCTGAACATAATGCACGTTATATAGTCTTGCCTTTAGGGACTATTTTTTTATATATATAATTGGTATAAATGGCTCACTCCCTCTCTTTTGTTGATTTGACAAAGAAATGCACTCGGGTACAGAGTCTGCCTTTCCCAGGTTAATTAGGTGAGCCAAATTGGCCGTGCCTATCACGTGAGAAATCCCCAGGTAATGCCTTGGAAAGACCCAAGTGCAATAAATGGAGTAGCATATCATAAAATGCATCTGACCACCCTCTACTGGATGGAGCTAGAGCAGTCGAGCTGTGTCAGTGGATCCTCAGAGCCAGGGTTTCACAGAAGTCTTTCCACACTGACTGGGGTGGGGTTGGGTTTTCACAGAAGTGGATCTAAATGCAGTTGTCAAAAGGAATTCCTGGGCGATCAGGGTACACTGTCCTTGGACAAAGCAAGCATTTCTACTAAGTACGGGTCAATTGTAAACACAACATACAAAAAAGCAAAGGCTATATAATGAGAGAAGACAACCATCACAGACTTTCAAAAATCCAAATGGTTTCTTTGCCTTGCACTTTTCTTTCCCAGCAAAATCAGGCCAGATCCCAGCTGGTAAAAACTGGCAAATTTCCATTAGCCTGTGGGTCATTAACTCTGAAAAAAGGGCAGTTTCAAAACCAGTTTTGTGTATAGTGTTAGTTTCTGTCAGCGTTGCTATAAACAATCGAAATTGAAAGTATTTGGGATGACTACAATACCCATTTCTTTCTCCTGCCATTCTGAGAAGTGTTCCAGCACAGATTTTCTTAAAACAATTTACACGTATCAGAGCCTGCATCGGACAAGGTGAAATATTCAAAAGAAGCTTAATCTACCTTCTAAATTTGCTCTGCTGGTGTTACACAAAGATAGTCCTCTGTTGTCCACCTACAATCATCAGACAAACTCTTCCTGGGGGTGCTTTCACACGCTCAAGGGAAGAACTCATTTCAAAAGGGCTGGTGCAAATACTAAGAGCAAAGAAAGATCTGGTGCGCTCTGCGCTTCCTGATCAGCCAAGGCTTTTGCAAGGAGTCTCAATCCATGCCAAATGTAAAACAGGAAGGCAGCATTATCATGCTTTTCATTATCTTCCTTTTCTGCCATGTCTACCATGCTCAACGATGCCAAAAAATTGACAAATGTAAGCCCTGGTACAGATTTTGCAGAGGAGATGTCTGGAAAGGAGCTGGTTTCTTTCCCTCTCCCCAGGTTTTGCTTAGCATCCCTGGATTGTGGTCCCAGATTTGTGCAGCTCCCACATCCTCCTTGTAGCTGTGCTCTGCACCCTTCCCCAGTCAAACACAGCCTGGGCCCTGGGGCTTTGGGGCAGTGCACATCAACCAAGCTCAACCCTGCGTTTGGAGGAAGCTGAACCAGGAATCTGCAGGTGAAGCTGGTGTGTTCAACAGTCTTTATCTGCCCAATTGCACAGCAGAAATAGAATATCCATACGTCATGGCACAGTCATTTCTGGCACAATGGTCTATTTGGTACGTTAGCATTCACTGCAATCAATACTGAAGCTTTCATTCATGATGAGGAGAAACTATTTGTTCTATAAAGGTCAAATCTGGTAAGGGCAAAACAAAACAAAAGGTATCTTTCTTGGCAAACTGACTGCTCCAGCCAGTGATCCCTGATCTCATACTTGCCTGCATGCAGAGCAAGCATCTGTTTGTGAAACGGACTGAGGACAGTGGGGCCCACAGCTCGGGGGACACTGAGCACCATCTCTCTGCATGGTCACTATCCTCAGCAACATTAGGAGGACAAATTATACAAATAATATTTTGAGAGTGCAGCCACCTGAAGCCTTAAACTGGTAATGCAGTTCCTTCCCTTATGCCTAATGATGCAATCAATCTTCACAGAACGGCAGAAATGAGGAATAAGACAATTTAATTAAAAATTATTCTCTGCAGTATATTTTTCAGTTTTTCAGACAGTCTAGCTTACATTATTCATACAGTTGGGCATCTTCTATTTCCACTATGAAACTGTTCCACTCTAAAATATACCTCAGTTTTAGGAAACTTTTTCTGAAAGATTAACTTTAAATTTCCCTTTGCTTGATTTTGCCCGATACCCCTTACTTACTCTCTCTGCTCTTCTAAACAATCCCTCCCTTTCCTTGTTCTCCCCAGCCTTTGTTTAATTCCTTTAATCTTTCCTTAAAAGACCGTTTCTCTGTCCCCTTAATCATTTTTTTAATTTCCCATCCTTTAGGCGAGTGCCAAAGATGCTAAACTGAGAAATGGATGCTTGCCATAAAGGAACAGAACTCCGGTAACTCCAAAACAGTTGAAATCATGAGAACTTGCAGGCCATTACCCCATTATGTGAATGGTATTTTTACAGCACTAGAAATGAAGTAATGCAGCTACAAATATTCATGTTTAAAACATGCTGTCATCCTAGCTGCTCAGCTACAAGTTGCCTGAGAAGTACTAACAGAAGGTTGGGGATATCACAGTCCACAGTTAAGAACACTCATGCTTTGCAAAGGTTCCTTCTATTCTGATCCCTTCAACTTAGCTTAATGTTAAAAACATCTTTCCTTTAAAAAGTCCTAAATTTGCTCTTTTCAATATCCATCTGTGAGGAGAGATGATGCAGAATCCCTCAGCTGGTCTTTCCTGTGATGGTCACTTTGTACCTCTGATACCTCTTCCTCTGAATTCAGCAAAGTCTCTCCACACCTGGAAGTATTTCTGAATGCCTCCTTTCAAACTCTGACTAAAACCAGTCAAGGATCACCCCAGCTAACTTTGGCATATCATTTCAGCACAGAAATAAGATACATACAGAAGTTTTGCCACTCTGAAGTGCAAAACATGCCATTTAGCAGGTACCTGGCTACCAGACTTACACTGACCAAGCTCGTGTGCTCTGTGCATTCAATGCATATGTCTGTTTTCTGTGTGTTTGTTGTCATCTTTTCCCTCCCTGGGCTTGAAGACAAAGCACAGGCTAAAAATGTTCAGTTAGACCATAGTATTGTAAACAGTGAACTCTCAGATCACCACGACCATGCAATTAAAATTGTCGTTATGTTTGAGGATATGCAGGAAGATAAAAGCCTGTGAATAACTGTGACACATTTAAATATTTTCACTTAATCTGCTTTTTTCTGCTCTCCCCACATCTTGTCTGAGGAGTCCATTTATTGCATGGAGGCAAGCGGGCAACATGTCAAGCATCAGATGTGGTTTTGCTGAGAGCACCCCACACTGAGTCAGGTCTACTGCTGTTTTCCTGTGAGTGCAAGCAAGCATCAGAAGGTAGATCCGTTGCCAGCTCCCTTCTCCCTGCAGTACTAGAATGTGTTTTCAGGCACCACGACGTGTGCCATTCCAGGAGTAGCCCCCTGGGCCTTGTTTGAGGTGGAGACAGCGTGCTCGAGATCTACAGGGAACCGGGTTGAGACTGTATCTCTTTATAAGGGAAGGCAAAGCAATTCCTACAGCCGGCCAGTTCCCGCACAAAGGCAGAAAAATGTGGTTGCACTCATTTGGAAATCGGGGGGAAACCGGCAGGATTTTGAAAGACACGACTTTGAAAGAGCCTGACTTAGAAGTTACAGTGTTGGTGACACACCTTTCTTGAAGGCACAGGCATAAAGGTGTGCTGTGCCTCTGGGTGCACTGACGGGATTATTGTAAGGTGACAGGATACCTGGGATCGCAGAGGCTGGGCTCAGTGACCCAGACAACCCACCAGTTTTGCCTTTTTTCCTTTTGGTAATACTCCAGCATCCTCACCCTCCTGCTGAAACAGAGTGAAATCATATCAACATGGACACAGCAGATTAGCTTTACAAGGTTCCCACCGCTCTGACATTCATCAGCTTTCTAATCTAATAGTAACACAATACCCTTTACAAGTACACGCTGAAGCAGCGTGCTCTCAGCCCGAGTCCAAGGGCTGCTGGTTTAATTGGTGGCCAGGTCCCGCGTTCTACCAGCTGCTGATGGACTAACGTTATTTCTGACATTCCCAGGGCCTGGCAGCCCTCCATGCAAGGGTTAAAGGAAAGTTGTAAGCAACAGTTCTAAAACACTTGGAAGAATCTCCCTGAATCAAAAGCATTTCATAAAAGGCTCTCTGCCAGGCAATAAAATATTTTTGATGGACTCTTATTTTATCATTACCCATGTAAGAAAAATGTATTGCAAGAATCCCAACACAATTCAGGGAAGTAATCATTTGCAGATTTAGTAGGCATTCTCAATTGGCAAAAATGAAAGATTTATTGTAGGGATGATGAAACAAAGAGCAGTTGTGCAAACTTTACTGAGCTGGATTATGAGAACATGCTTTTTCCATTTCCCACTCCTAAATGCCTTGGATGCAGTTTCAAAAGAAAGATCAAGATCAATTATTTAACACTGCAGCTACACTGTACCTGAGTGTAGGATCTCTTCACACATATGTTATCTGTACACAACAATAAAAGGAGATCGAGGGAAGACACTGCTATAGACAACAAAAGCAGACTTTGAAAGAAAACTCATATTGTTCCTTGATTCCACAATCAGCTCAGGGATGTAAATGGAAAAGTCAGGCAATGACAAATGTCAGTGATTTGAAATGAAACCCCTTTTGACTTAGCAGAAAATACAGATCAGGGGGCACTGAATACTCTGCAGTGGCAACAGTTTCTTTGAAAGCCACTGTGGAATTGAACTGTCTTGCATACCCTCACTCGCCCAAATAATGCTCTGAAGTTGAAGGGACTTTCTGGTCAGCAAAGGTGCATCACACTGACTTTAAGAAATGGGTAGAAGAAGAACCACTGTAGGAAAAAAGAGGTCTTTTTCTTGCCTTTTCTACCAGGCACTCGGTGTGTGACTGAGCCATTCTGGACTCAGGTACCTTGGTGTAAATTCAGTTTCTCTACAATTACACCAGTGTAAACAGGGAGAGAAAGCAGCAGATTCATTGACCTTGATTCAACTGTATCTGGAACTTGGGTGCAAGAAATGCCATAGGCAGGCAGAAGTTTGAAAGAGCTTTGATGTTCTCGGCAGAAGGAACCATTAGAGATGCAAAATAGCATCATGGATACCTTATATTATTGGCCTCGCTACCTGACGGTGTTTATTCACCCTCACTGTGCACCAGAGAGATTTATTTCATTGTACTTGTGGGGAAATGGAGATCTAAGGTCAAAATTTCCAGAAGTGCTCATGAAATTTCAGTAACTCAGTTACACACTGTCTGGTTTGAGAGACTTCAGGGGTCTGCTATTAGAGCAGGGCACCTCCAAAATAAAGCTATCCAAAACCAGGGTCTGCTTTTGAAAATCTTGTTCAATGCTAGTTGTCAGATGCCAGAAGGTCAAGTTTTGATATATTTCATTTAAATAGCACATTAGGTTTTTACTAGGCCCACTGGACTACTTGCTAAACAAGTGAGTGAAGGTTTCAGAATCTGGCCCATTGTGAAGCCCAAGCTGATATAAACACCCTGTGCTGTGGAACGATGGCTTTTTATTTCTCATCCGATTGTTAAAGGCTAACTGTTGCTGGTTTGCCCTGAAGTAACAAACAAATGCATCGCATTTAGAACTCGGATCCAACTGCATAAATGACTGTATAAAGTTTTAATGTGCACTAAATTCCTCTTTCTCCCCTGGGACTACACTTATACAGCCTCTGTGCTGCCTGCAAATGCAGATTAACATTTTTATTAAATGGCATATGTTTCACTAATACAGAGTATTAAAAGGTATTGGCCTAATAAGAAACATTAATGAGTATATCGTTGGCACAGTTTTTAAACAATATTTAATTTTACTGCTTTTTAATTTGACCAAGCCTTCTGCCAGGTGATTGCAACTATTTTTCCTCCTTGAGGTTAATCGCTGTTCGGAAAGGCCACATCACTGAGAGTTCAGAACAGCTCCATGCCATTTTTAATAACCTTCACAGAACACATCCACAGAAATAAAACAAAGCCAAGCACTTAACCTCAAGAACACAATCACAAAGACTTGGTTTAAAATTTTAGAACCTTCAAGCTCTCCACCTAAATTACAAGATTAACAATATTCAGATGCAATATTTTTTTTAAAATGGAATGGCAGGAGGAAAAAGAATCTTAACTCACTGCTCCTTGATATCGGGTAACCGCAAACGGCCTTCAAAGCAGTGCATGCAAGCTTCTTTCCCAGTTCCTCTGGCGAAAACCCACCCTGCCAAAATTATTCTGGACCTTGCAGAATTACAGTTTTAGGACCTGACTGCTGGACACATCTTTGAGGTACCCTTGAGGTGTATTAAGACATTCCTACAGGAAGCAGGTCGTTCCCAATTATATTTACTGCTCTGTAAAACTTATGACTAGAATGGAGAACGCCTCTGCCTAGCTGAGGGTGTATCGCTTCTTCCCTCCTGTGCTGATTGATAGAGTGAAACTGATGGGTAATTCACTCCCAGACAGGATGCATAGTGCAACAGAAATCTTGTCACACTTTTGCTACATGGGAAACAGTGAGGTACAGAAATCCTGAAGAGTTATTGCAAATCCAGTGCTTAGAGGTTGGAAAGCTTTTCCTTTTCTGCATCTTCAGATGTGATTATTTGATAGAACTCATTGATCTGCAAGGCAAAGAAAGTGATCTTGTGGTGCAGCTGGAATGAGTTGGGAGTTAAGAGGCTGCTTGCAAGATATCTTCAAAAGGTGATGCCCTATGAGAGGCTTATAGGTCTGTGCTGAGACAGGGGTTTGAATAAATCTAAATGTGGAGTAGCATCCAGAGCCAGGCCACAGCAGTGCTAGAAATAATTCTGACTACTTACTGAGTTTTGTTGGACAAGAGGGTAAAGATAAAATCACAGTATCGAGATGTCCTTTTTGTGTGCAGACTGGGCACAAGGAAAGGAAAGAAGCCCAGGAGAAACTTTCCAAAAAGAGCTGGGAGACATGCCTAGAAATTTGTCTGGCAGCCAGAGATTGTAGGACACAACTAATAAATTTCACTTTTCTAAGCTGGGCATACTTTAGCCTATATTATTTGACAATGAATGTGAATGACTGCTCAGTGTGGAAGAGTTGTGATACAACTACCTCTTCCATGTGCCACAAGGGTGCCAAACATGCCAAAGCACAGTCACCATTTCTAAGACAAAAACGTTTCCTTCCTTTAAGATGTTCCCTGTCAATCAGACCATTATCAGGTATTTCTCAAGAGCTCAGTGTTCAGGATTCTGAGAGATATCTACTGCTGTGTAGAAAAGTGGATCGTTTTCCTTCTACTCAAGCCATGTCACAGTTGGAATTGTGGTTAAAAAGTATGTATTTCAGTAGCTAAATCAAAATACTTAAGAATGAAGAGAAGAGAAATCAGTCCAGGATGAGCTGAACTATAATTGTTTGGGGGACTGCACTAACAAAATAAAAACACAGAATAAATCAAATGGGGAGAGCTTTCAAGCAACCGGAAAAAAGGCATCTGTGTTTAACACTAATTCACTATGAAATGAAAAGTAAAAATGATGCATTAAGAAACAGAAACATTTAATTATTTCCCAAACAGTACATTGTTTAGAAAATGTCAATAGTTAAAAAAAACTTCCAGTCCTGTACCCTGTCCCCCCATCACTTTGTTTCCCAGACTGAAAGTGACCCAGATTCGCTAATGGTTTTCTTCTCCAAGCTCTGTTTTACACTGATACTGATTTGAAAAAAACTGGCATGGAATACCTAGTAAAATGCCTAATGTGGAAATGAATATCCACCCCTGTGTCACAAGGCTATCTGCTCCCTAAACCACTATCTGCTTAGTCCTATCAGCTTACCTTCACTAGGTACTAAGTATTATTAGTGAAAATTATCCAACACGGTGAGCAGTGTAGTTAATTACTTCATACCCTACAGCAGTGAGTTTCATAGGGTGAGCTCTCACTACGTTGTGGAGATATTACTGTTACTGTCCTGCTTCTTTTCACACTTAAAAGACTGAATGAACAGCAATATCTACATACAGTGACCAGCTCTGTATAAATATGCCAGGAAAACTTCAGGATAATTATGTTTTAGCTAGATCCCAAATTACTTAATAATTTATCGAGTCAAATGAAATAAAACCACATGGAATTAAACGCTCTTATGGGATGAAAAAGTATGTATTTGAAAGCCCCCTCCATGGAAGTTCCACGCTGCACCTCTAACTACCATAGTCCATTTATTAGAGCTCTTCAATGTCCTGTATAACATTTTTAAAGCACACAACTGAACTTGAAAACCATTCTGGTTGCTGGCAGCAACAGTTGGAATTTATTTCATTTGTATTTATTTAGATTTATGCGAACAAAAAAACCCTGAGAGTTTGCTATCCAGAACTAACCCATTCCAAACTGCTGGAACATAACAGAAAATGCAGCCAGCCTTGCATGGTCAGAGCAGAATTCCCTCTGGCCCAGTGTCCTACATCTTCTTCTATAGACCTGGTAAAGCAGATGCACCTCAAAGAACATCCTGAAGATCAGTGATTCCAGGACTGAAATGGGAAATTGATAATCCCTCAGTTAAAACCCCAGCAGGTGTCAAGCCCCTGAAGGCACCATACCATTGTGCTGTACCATTGCACCAAGGACTGCTGTCCTGCTAAGAATTTCTGTCCTATTGCCCTGAAACACGGGACAATCCCACCCACAGCAGAATCTGGGCCATGATTTCTACGTCTTTTTCTCTGCAAGATCTGCTCCTGCAAATAGACAAGAGTTCAAATTCACTAACTGCCATCAAGCATGAGCTGACATGATGCCAAGCCTAAAGTCCTTTGCCAGCCTGCCCTCCAGTGCTAGGGCATGCTTCAACCCATTTGTACTGTCGTGTAATCTGCAGTGGTTTTTGTAAACAAACAAACATTGTATTTCCACAAAACCACGGAATTGCTGTCTGTTCCTCTAATCAGGGTGTTTTTAATGCTGCAGTTCCTTGACAGTATCGGGAAATGCCATCAGAGACCTAATAAAAAGAGAGATCTCTGGTGAGGCAGCTTTGATAGAAGGGATGTTTCCTCCTATTGACTTCAAAAGAAGGAAAGTGAGGCCAATATTATTGTTGTTTTTTTAAAGCGCTCCTCTGGCATCGGCGCATGACACCCTCCACTCCAAAAGCTGAAAATATTTTCCAGACTTCCACAGCATTCCCTCCAGTCAGGCATGGAAACTTATTGTTTCGGTGAAGGAACTGAAAAGCACATAAGCTGGTGCATGCGGACCTATTTTCCCTGCAGACGCAGGATTGTCCCTTAGACTCATCGGTTGATGTAGCCCCTAGAGATCTCATTACTCACCATCCATTGCTAGGCACATGCTCCCCACTGATCCCAGACAGCATAATACTTGCTATCTACTGGGAACAGAGATTCCACATGGGTTTCCTTAGCAGCAGAAGCAATACTACTAATCTGCTCAATAGGCCCCTTTCTCCTGCAATCGGAATAACCGGGTTGCTGCCCAGGAAGTCTTCCAAACGCAGCCGAGGCTGCTGAGGACAGTTTTCACAGGTTCATGACATGTCAAAGCCCCTGTGTCAGAGCTGTACAGTAAAAAATAACAGGAAGTGCAACCAGATCCCTATCCTTCGAGTAATCTGAACAAAATCTGCTTCACAGGTAAATTGCAAACAGTTAGTTTGTGTGATGTAGTGATTGGAACACAAGATCTGTGCTGGAATGCTGTAATTGCCTGAAGATGCCTTTAGGCAAGTTACTTATGGTCTCTATGTCTCCATTTCCCCATGTTTAATGCAGTACCTGTAATGTCTCACCCTTCAGGATTCAAAAGAACTGACTACAAACAACACAGGGGCTGAATTTCACTGTCTACAACACAGCACCTGAAGGCACCATCAAGACTATTTCCAAACTGAGCATATATACAAGAAAAAAAGATCCTGCTTCAAAATCTTAACTATGCAGGCAAGAACATGATGTGCCAGACAGGTCTAGAACATATTCAGGAGGCATCTGTTTCTTTGAAATACATGAACTAGAAACATTAACAATGACTGTTATCACTGCCCAGCTCCTTTCACGGGCATCACACACGTTATGATACCTCATTTCTATAAACACTAATTGCATACCAATAAATTATGTAAAGATAAATATATTTACCTTGGTCATGTCTTTGCAGGCCTGCACCATGGGTTCCCTGAGCACATACGCATGCAGCGATGGGAACTGAATTTTCTACTCATTTTGAAGCCACAAGAGTGCAAGAGGGTAAACTAATAAGCCAAGTATGGATTTGTCCAAATCAAACAGTTCTAGACAACTAAACGAGCAGCAGTGTATTTACATTTGCAAGCAGAGGCTTAAGCTGAGGATGCAATATCTGGAGATCAGTAGGGTTCTACCCACCAAAGTCTCGGAAGTACTGGAAGACAGCAGAAGATGCAGCTCTGAGAAACTTTCCAAAAAAAAAGAATAAAAACCATTTAAGCTTGCTAATTTTTGCTGTCTCAGACAATCAAAATTCCAATTGTCTGGGACATCAAATCTAAAAAAGCATGAAATTAATCTTTAGAAGTTAAAGTCTTAAAGGCATTGCATCATTATTTTTGTTGGATATATTTTTGATTATAATGCAGATGAACCCCAAATTTAATAAAACTAAAATAACATGAGTTAAGTATGAAACATAACAGGATATTGCAAAGAGATTAGGTAGTTTCCTTTAGACTACTTGCAGAGCCCAAGGAAAAATCAAACCCAGGGACACAATGACGAGAAGGCACCACTTAATTAGAATATTTAACAGAATATGAAAACAGAATAACTCATAGTACCGGTTTTGGCAATGAAACACAGCGAGCAGAATATGGACCCGAAAGATCAGTAGTTCTCTACACCAGATACTGTTTTGCCTGTCGACTGTCTGTAGTAAAGAAAGAAGCAGGCTTGCTAAATTTAAACCAGCTGTAACGATGAGAGTGTTACAGTTGGACTGAAGGAAGCTTACCTCATGAAAGTATTGTGGAAACTGCTGTTGGAAAGATAATAAAAGGATTAACTGCAGTTTTAGTGAACCATTTACTTTTCAATCAAAATGTCTCATGTATTTCCTGTTCTCAAGTAGCTTGAATTCCAAAATTCCTTTGTCTATTACAGTACATAGTAGCAAAGCCTGTCATAAGAAATTAATAATTTTACATGGAAAAGTACTTTTATGTATGAGGGCAGCGTGCTGCTCGCTGTTAGCTTCTCCTGAGCAGTTCAATACCTAGTCAGCCAGTAATCTCACAGAGAGGAACAAAATCAAGGGCTTAAAAAGAAAGTACAATGGGTAATTGTGAACAGCGAAAGAAAATCTCCACTACAAATACCAAGAGATGTAAAGGTACTTTAACAGGGCTACAGCAAAAATGAAACAAAATCTCAGATCTCTATAGACAGAGAATGAATTGCCTTCTTAATTTGCAGGAATAACAGCACAATTATTACCACATCAAAAGAAAAGCCATCATTTAAAATGACATGACATCACTGCACAATGAAACACTGCACAGCAACCCTTGTTTAAAGTGGAATGGAATTCACTGGGCAAATAATCCCCACTTGATATTAATAACTTTAAGGAGCCGTGTTGCAGCTTTGGATCTTGTCCCTGCTAGATCAAGGTCTTTCCAGGGCAGAAAACAAAATTTGCAAGATGACATATTTTTCATGTGCCCACTTGGATCCAGCTTTACTCCACACAGGATTCCAGGGTGTAACGTTTTAATACATGGATACCTCTGCTGACAGTAGAAGGCTCTTATTCTGGGAATAGAAGAGTTAACTGCAAGTTGGGCAATGTAAAGCTCCTAATTCTGATTGGGCCATTCCATGTATGGGAACAACCAGGATATCTGCTCAAATAAAACAGAACTTTATGCACTTACATGCCAAGGCTATCTACACGTGCCATGAAGGCTGTCTGTGGTATCAGATGCAAAGGTTTTTCCAACCTATTCACAATGTTAAACCTCGAGATGTTATCAAAAGCCAGCTCTTTAATGCAGATGAAATAATTGCAAGTAAGAAATTTTGGCATTTGCTAAGATATTACATGGCTTAATGTCTCTGGTTTATCCACTTTCCTGTAGGAATGGGAATGTAACATTAGAAATCCACTCTACAGTACCTGTCAAATACTCATTTTGCAGAGAGAGACAAAAGTTCCCTCACCCATGGATTCTACTGAATCTGCATCAGAGTAAAGCTAATCCGAGCTTCACCTTTTAAGCATTTCTTTTAAAAAGTGTGAGGTAAAAGTAGGAAGAAGACTGATCTCATTGCAGACCACAAAACCGCTAAAAACGCAAAGTAGGCTAAAATAAAATCCCCAAGTATGCTTCACAGCTTACTTACACTTTTGTTTGGAAAGAAGCAATTAACTTGCATTATCCCTTGACATTTGTGACCAAATAAAAGATATGCACAGGAAGTTAAATTCCTTTGTACTTTTACAAATTGTGATTGAGCTACTTCTGGAAAAGACCAAGGCAGTTCTTCCTCTCAAAGGAAAAAGAAACAGGTAAGTCTTAGAGCGTTTCCATTTTATCTTAGACAACTTGATGGTGGTGTCTAAATATCTGCATTGCTTCCAGTATTATCTCAGGGAATACTCACTGAACAGTGCAATCATTAAGATAAATTGTTTTTATTTATCCAATGGAAGTAAAAAGGTAATCAGGATGATCACTTACAGAGAAAATTGTTCTCTGTAAAACATTTCGACTACAGTTGTTTTCTTCCTTCTCCCTCCCACAGTAACTGCAAGCCAGCAAGCTGCTTCTTGAAAAAATGAAAAAAGTAAGCTTTTTATATGAACATTCTTTCCTACCCTCCATAGAATGCTACAGCTTGCCATGGAAAACTTTGTCGTGATCTAACTTCCTTACAAGAATTTTCCATTGTATCATTCCCTGATCAAAACAATAAAATAGACGTATAGCCCAAAATTCTGCCTATCAAGAACCACAACCTGCAGCCACAGCCATTCCCTTTGTTTGTACTTATTTGTGTGTGTGGATGCATGCACACGCGTGCACATGTGGGTGTTACACATAAGACTTTCCAAATTTCATGGCCCAATTTGGAAGCTTATGTCAAATTTGTTTTGCTTCATCTGTTTCAGTCAGGGTCTTATATCATTGTTGTTTCAAACATGTGGAAAGCTTAATGGAAGTCATTAACTTTTATTTTAGTTTGGCCATATTGTCATCATGGTGGGCAGATGCAGAGATGGTGTTATTCCCAAGATCCTCTTTTTGGAACACTGATGTTGTTTACATCTTCTTGATCAGAGGAGAACAATGGTTTTTACTTATTTTTAAAGCTCTGTTTTGCAAATTAAAAAAGCCCCTAACAGCCTTTGAAAATGTAATTAAAGATATTCCTTTTATTCTTTTAACTGTTTAAAAACCTTAACAAAGTTCTGTTTCTTTTCTAAACTACCATTTGAAACTTTTGCACTCACAACTCCATGGGTTATTGTTCAGCTGAAGGAATGAAAAGAATTTCATTAGTTGTGTTTTATGTTCCTTGATTAAAAATGTCACCCGAGGCTCAGTGACTTGTTTTACGTTAAATGACTGCTGTGTGCTTTGATCATCACTTTATTAATGCTTTAATGAATATTAAAAAAAATAAAGCACTGTATTAAAAGTTAAGCTCTCATATAAGGAAATTGAATCTCTTTTCCAAGAACTACAGTATTTCTTACTCAAACATTTCCTTCTAGATTAAGGTTTTCTCCGATTCCCCTTTAGCCCGCTGCAGACTAAGTTACAGGAAAGCACAACAATTATATTGGAATAAGACTGAAAAGAGGGCAAGAGAGAGAGCAGAGTAGTATGTTTCTATTCAAACAAATATATTCCAGACTTACCATGCACTTGTTTGGTTTTTCTCCAGAGTGAACCCTCATATGAATCAGCAGTTTGTAACGAGCATTGAAGGGTTTGTATCGGCGAACACAGCCTGCCCAAAAGCAAGTGAAGTCCTCTCCTTTCCGCTGGTCAATGTGAGTCTTTTCTATGTGTCTGACCAGTTCGTCTTGTTGGTCGTAAGTGGCACTGCAGTCAATCCACCGACAGACCTGTCTGCCACTGCCGAGCTCCTGTTCATCCCCATCGCTGGGCTGAAGGGACTTCGGAGACATCGAGGTGTGTAAGTGAGGCAGTGCCCCTTGAGATTGGCTTAACTGCTGGTGTAGGTGGTAAGGGGGAGGCAGCCCCTGATGATGTCGAAACAGATCAGCAGTGGAGGAATAATCATCAGCTGGTTCTTGTTTTAAGAAACTCACCTTCTGGGTACTGTGTGAGGTGTTTTGATGAGGGATGCTGGTACCATTCATCATAAGGCTGAGGCTTCCATTCTCCTCAACTTGCTGCATTTGTATCTGCTCACAGTCACCTCTGTCACATTCAGCAGAAATAGGTACAAGGCATGCTGGAGGGGAGGGAATACTGCAAGGGTTTCCAGGCTGAGAGCAAGACTGGGGCCGAGAGGATTTTTGAGCACTGTGATGACTGATCTCCACAGGATGAGAGGAAATGCCAGCTGAATTAGTTCGCAGTCCATTCACGCAGGTGACCAGTGACGTCTGTGATGTGCGGATGATAGCTGTAATGTCAATTCCTTCAGCTGAAGACGGCACAACAGAGATGCATCTCTTCTTCAGGTTGCTTGTTTGCAGCCTGGCCGAGTGCTGAGGGGTGCCAAGTGACAAAGGACCCAGGGAGGAGCTATGTTCATTATTAAACAAGTAGGATGAAAGTGAATTTGTCAAGCTATTATTCATTAGATCTATTTCAGGATGCAGACTACCGGAGGCTCTCAGCTCCATCCCCTCTGTAATCCTCCTATGCGTGGAAGCCTCAGACAGAACCTTATAATCACTCGGGCACTCCTGTTTAATGTGCTGAGCCGGGTGACTTCCATTCAGGCATGGAGCAGCAGAATCTACCGAGTCTTGAAACCTGGGCGACCTGTAATACAGTTTTCATTAAGCTTCGCTAACTACCACGGGATTGACGATTTTTGTACAAGACACAACACTTGTCAAGCCCTGGAGAATGGAAGCCCTCATTCTCTGCTGAATGTAGCCTGTCTAACGCAGCAATTACACCAAAAAAAATCTGCAATGCTTCTTCTACAACCTTTGTAAAGGCAGTATCGTTTTACACAGGATTAATTTTACACAGAGTTACGCACAGAACAGACAATCTCCCCTCCACTGCTACGGCCAGTTCATCAATCACAATCTAGGTTTTCAATGCATAATAGATTGGGCAAAACAATAGCTGAGAATGAAGTTTGAGAGCTTCGGGCGTTTTTGAATTATTCAAATATCAGCTTTTTCCTCAGAGCACACTGGGAAAATGCCTTGGTATTCTTAGTCACACAAATGGAAAAAGGCTAGCTGAGCTTTGCTTACATGTCAGAGAGATGCCTTCCTTTGCTAAATTAAAAAGGGAGCAAGATCAGGAGGGAAAAGAGGAATACAAAGAGCAAACAGCTTGCTTTCCACCACAGGTCTGGAGTCGATGGAAGATCAGCTGGGTGTTTACTTCAGAGGTCTACAAAAGGAAACTAAGAAAAGTTCACAACTGGTAGATCTAAACTGGCAGTCTATGTATTTCCATTTTTCCAATTCAAGTCTACATGGGTCTGCAAATCAAAAGAAGATTGTTCTGCAGAAGTGATTTTTAATCTTTTTTGATGTGTGCTGAATCCAGCCACTCAGGGAGCAGAACCTTGAGGAACCCCACACAAGCATTTCAGAAAAGCACTGCATTTAGGAAATGTTTCCTCCTAACATTTTCTTCCAAGCAGTTAGCAATTGTTTTATGGCTTAAAATAAAACACTTTATCTCAGCTATAAACATTTACTGTAGATGATCCAACTGTGTTTTTTTCTTAGGAGCAGCGGGTGTTCCTCACATATCCCTAAAGCATGGTAGGGTTTAACCTATGGCTTCATCATACAGTCATGTGCCAGACTGAGAAGAGGAAACAGTACATCTGTGTGCAGGAAAGCTGTACCAGAACTAATAAACCCTCCAGAGAGGTGCTCCATGGCTCTTACACTGACATGTTCCACTTAAATGAATTTTATGCTGTTTTGGTGCTAGCACCACAAAAGCTGAAGAAGGCCATTTGGCAACTTGCATGTGAGACCACAACTAAGACAAATTTGACACATTTTAAGGGATGAAACACATATGAGTTAGGTATTTTGGACATATACATACGTTAAACCGTGAAGCTGCTGAATAAACTGACTTAGATGATTTTATCACTACTATTTCTATTAATCCACCACTAACATCAAGACTGGAAGCTGAGACAAGTTCTAACACATCATTAGTAACAGCTCTCAAAGAGCTACCAATTAGAAAAAAAGGAAAAAAAGCTTTAAAAACACTTTCTTTCCATGAAATTAAGGTTGTCAAAAAATTACACCTGTCTCAGGCACGTAACTGTCAACACTGCATTCTCCAGCGTCAGGTTTCTGAGCTCCAACAGTTTGCAGCCAGGAGGGCTCGATACAGCGCTCGACATAAAAAAAACCCCAAACATTTAAGGTCATGAGAGAAGGGAAATTCTCCACCATCCATTGCTACAGAACAATCAGATCTTGCATGTGCCACCAGAAGTTTAAAAAGACTACACTTAAAAAATTTAGAGGTTTCCATAATCCATTAGGTTATAATTCCTCCCTTTAGGTTTCCACAGTTGGTCTCAGGGTAAACTTAAAGCACCTGGTTTTGCAGATGGTGAATTTAAAAAAACCTAACCCCAAACCCAACAAACCAAACAGTATTCATACATTATTTTTTAACATTTGCAGAACCATATGTCTGCAAAATATGTGGCATGGGCATATGTAAAAACCTTTTATTGCACATATTTGGGAAACCTTGCTCTGCTTGCTTGTAGCTTCGTTGCTCAGCAGAAAGTGTGCTGTTCTACACTCATTCTGAGAAAGGTTTGACAGCATACCATGCTGGGCACAGTATTTCCTATTACTTAGTTTCTTCTGTACAAGAAGTGTTCCAAATAATTCCAATTGTATCATAGTTCAGTGTTCCCAAAGCCTCAGGCTAAAGTAAACACCACACATTTCTTACCTCATATAAAGCTAACCCAAGCCTTACGTTTCAGCCTGTGATAATTGGTGTCATATTATTAAGCTTTATGTAAAGCTCCCAACTTGCCAGAAATCCATGTGAGGAGTTTAAGCTGGAGTCAGTGCAGATACAAACATCCCTGTCCTGAGAAACAACCGGTTACCCAAACTTCCAGCAACATCTATCTGCATTTCCAGCACAAGATGGTATTCGGAGTCAGGACTGTATTGCTGTGATACTGCAGTGCAGAACATGAGACACACAAAAGAGGGGAATTTTGAACCAAATGTGGAATATAGTATTTCAAAAGCAAATGAGGTGGAGGCACTGAATTCATGCTTCTCATTGCCGTGGCTAAGTCTTATCCAAGCTCTGCCTACATAATAAGCAGCCCAGGCTTCTTGTACAGATCAGAAGCAAGCCTTTACTGGGAGCTACGGTTTCAGCTGCAGCACCATATATTTAAATACTTTATACCCCCTGTGTTAGTTAACTCTTCTGGGATAATCTGCCATTCTTTCAATTTCCCAGTGTTTGAGTGTTGGGGTACTTAATGCAAACTTTCTGTATTCCTGGCGGAATTTTGCCATCACTGTTCTAGGGAAAATCCTGCTTGTTCCTCCTGGTTCTGGTGGGTAGGGGAAGAAGGGGCACAGAAACAAAACTGAGAAAAAAGAGACAAGATGTTTAGCATCCAATCCGCTGGGTAGCTCCTCTTACATCTATTTGCTCCTATAATGGCATCTTGCTTGCTAAAGCCAGTGATCAGATTCCAGGGCAGGTAGACACAGGCAGTGCTGGCCATAAGCATTTCACAATGTCTGGATAGTCGTGAAATATAAATGCATGTGAAAAAACAGCCAAGAGGAGAGTGAGAGGGACAAAGGACAGGAGGACAGTGTAGAGGGCACTGTGTGGACACTGGGATCAGCATGGACAGCTCGGGGGGAGCTTCTGGATGAGCAATCCTGGGAGGGATAGGGGTCAGCAGGAGAATATGCTCCACAAACCTTTCTTCACAGGGAATATCCATGTACCAGGGATGGATGGTTTGAGGCAACAGAATTGCTGTTTAAGCAGATGAAAGCTGAGTGTAAGGCCTTTGAAGAGTAACAACAGCCTCTCAGAGGATACTAACGCAGTGTTTCCAAAAAGACTCCCTTACGTGGTAATTGGAGCCAGAGCACGAGACCGGTAGCACCATGCCAGAAGTACTGCAGTTCCCAACTGCCCTCAGAGGAAAAGATGACTGTATCTGAAATCTCCAGCTTATTTACAAAACATACATGACTTCAATTGCCACTGTAAATGCACAATCAGTGATAACTGACGGTTTTAAGAAGCTAGAGGGGACGTTCTGCTGCACAGCCAGGGACCCTTTGCAATGCTGTCTGCCTGTTCTGTTGTCTTCCCTGGGTTTTATGTGACAAACACAGTGTGGGCGGGTTTGCTGTGTCTGATAATGGATTATTTGACAAAAGGCCAACACTAGCTGCGTGCTGACTCCAATTGTGGTGAAGAAGGTATTAGGACTTTTCCAGTCCCACACGCATTGCATTCACAGATAGCATGTACCAGCAATTATGTTGCACAACTTAAAAGCTATTAACTGAGTGGGGAAAAGGGGTGAGAAGGAATAGGGATCAGGATTCTTGGATTAAGGCAGTCATCCCTAGAATTCATTTTGCAAAAGAAAGTGATTCAGAGAAAAGCTGAAGGGGATAACAAGTTTCAGTGCACTGAAGGGAAAGAAGGACAAAGCCAATCATAACCCCAAATCCTGAGGGAGATTTTGGATTGCTTGGGGAGGTGCTCTCTAATTTGTTTGGGTTTTCCTTGAACATTGCATATCCTAGAATGCAGAGTCATTCAAAGCTCAACCCAGAGAGCTTGTTTGAAATTGTATCTCCCTTTATTTCTGTGCTGGTGACTACAACCAGACGGAGCCACCAAATAAGAGTTTGCCACGACTTCTGTGTGCTCAAATATCTGCCCATTCCAGCCCTATTTCTCTCATCTATTTCGATTTTTCTCATCAACTGAAGGCTGAAATCTGGGAGGCACAGAGCACCCTTGCCTTCCATTGACTTCACTGAAACCTGATGGGCATTCACCCCCACCTCAGTTTTGTTCTCCCGCTTTCAGATCTTCAGGGAAAGACCATGTTTACTGTTACTTGCATGTCAGAAATTGTCCCAGCTGCTGCCCATCTTCTCTCACACGCCAAGGCTCTGGCTCTGTATCACGTGTGTTGTGAGTAGCATAGTGATAGAAGTAGACACTGTGTCTATAAGGCCTATAAAGCAGAGCTGGGCCTTGGCTCTAGCTTGCAAATCCCACACAGAAACAAACAATATAGGCCAGGTGGACATACAAGCAGAGCATGACCAGAGGGACACACAAACAACCCATAAAGGAATGGAATGGTCCTTCACGATATTCTCTAAACAGTTCCAAACTGTTGCTTAGAAGCAGTGGAGCCTCAAGGCTTCAGACTGTGCCACAAAGCAAAGGGGAGGGAATCAGGCCTATCACCTGCTACTTTCTCATGTTATGTAGCAGACAATCCTTTATGTTGTTGTGGGAATCCTCTCCAAATCGGGGCTGGAAGGAGTTCATATTTCTGAGGGTGGGTACTGTGATGCCCAGTATGCAGGTATCTGTCATTTCCTCATTATAGATTTCACAAAGAGGTTCAGAAAGATCTAAGCAGAGCACTCTCTTCCTCCTTTTGTTTGCTCCCACCCTAATTATCTTTGTTTCATAATTGTCCTCACTGACAGAATTAAAAAAAAAGGTTGATAACTAACTGCCAGTCCCACATTGAGCCATAAAGAAAGCAGAGGGACCAGACTCACATCCAACTGCAATGGCATCTGCAAACCTTTGTAGTGATAGCAGAATATTTTGTTATGTGGCACAGATACTATTTGTCCTTTTCAAACAAACAAACAAAAAGCTCTTTCCACTTGCTTGCCATATTGCTGTGCCTCCTTCTGAAAACACAGATGTTCTTATCCCACCGTAAATGGAAAAAGGGAAACAACACATAAATATGTATAATAGAAGCAGAAACAGTCAGATTTCGAAGACCAAGCTATAGGCCACATTTCCTCTTGCTGTGACTCTGGAAATTTGGGCTTGATAGTTCCATGCACAGACTGTCAGTTATTTCAGGTATCTAAGATAAAGACTGCAACTTTATTGAGGTTTTTCTTTTCCACAGCTCTTCAAAAAAGTCAAGATTATTCCATGTTATATCCCCTGCCAAAGAGCAGTGTAATTAAAATAGATGGACAGATTTTAATTTGTAGCAGGCTTCTATTCACAATGGATGTCTGTTTAGGGTACTTGTTTAAAATCTGGTAATGTTAAATTTGTAACAACAACAAAAAAATAATGGAGTTCTGTGTTTTCATATAATTAATTTATAGCAAATGTTTAAATAGTGATTCTGTTCATAGCATATCCAACTGCAGTGTATATATCAAAACCAGAAACCAAATTTTCACATTATGGCCTTAAAAGCAAATACCAAGGATGTGGCTGTATGGGAACACTGAAAATACTTCATTAAAGGAAATGCTGTAGAAATAAAAGTGGCATTGGCTTCCTGAAGGTTTGATGGTGGCATGCCAAGTTGTTGTTGAGACATTGGTTTGGGAGTAAGTATCAGCCCTTCCTTCCAGGCTGCAATTTGGAAACAACGGGGCATTGGGGTGGAGGTACAGAGGAGGCAAGTCTGACCCTACTTAAGCCCCTTAGCAAAACACTCATTGAGTTCTGAGCATGCTGGAAGAGCCCCCACAGAGAAGCTGTATTTCAGCTTCAATTCAGGGGGCTGTGGCTGCATTTGCAGTGACTCCTCTTGGCACTGCCTTGGCCAGTTGTCTGTGCACATGTGCATGGTCCTGCAAGGGAGAACCTGCAAATGAGCAGTGCAGCTTCCAAAATGAAGTAAGACCCCAAAATACTCTTCCAAATGCAGCACCCAACTAGGAAGAACTGTTGGAACTTTATTCCAACAAAGAAGCAGTGAGAAGAGCGAGGTATACAACCCAGTAGAGCTTGCAGTGATACCTTAGATCCGAGTGTGTCAAGTTCAGCTGACCAACGTGAAGCAGCCTCTCACAGGACAGTGGATGGTCGCGCATAAGCGAGTTTCCTGCGTGGATGAACAGACCTTGTCTGCAGACAGGTACTGAGCTGCTTGTCATCTCCATGTCCATCATGTTCTTCTTCTCAGAGATCAAATTACAATGACTGTAGCCACCGTTCACTGTCAGAAAAAGAAAAAAAAGTCATAAGCCTTTGACTAAGAACCCTCTATTCTTATTACTTTGTATGCTCATTTGCATATTTTGTATGTTTATTTTGGAAGCTCCTTGTAAAATTCTTGTAAATGAGATGGCAGTGGAAATGAAAGCTTTCACTAGGAAGCAAAAATTCATTCCAAAGGAATGTGGATCTGTGAATTATGGTTGTTTATTTCTCTTTTTAAGTTTTGTGGCTATTTTACACTTCATAATCTTCTTCAGAACCCCTCCATCTGATAGCTTGCCTGCCTTCTGTGTATTTTTAGGGCATAGTCTTGCTTGTGTTAGAGTTTGAGATGGATGTTTCAGAGTTCCGTTATTTTCAAGGAGAGAAGCGCTCTGAAAGCAGTGACGTAAGTCAAGTAAGTCAAGTATTTCTTTGCAGACAATTATCTCTGTGATTATGGCTTTAGATGGGCATGTCTCTACTGTCAGGTCAGCAGTGTTAAAAATTTTAACTAATTTTGTTTCAATGTATACATTTCACTGTATTTTCCAAATAAGCTATTATTAGAAGTGCTGGTGCTAATAATAAAATATTCTGCTCTGGTGAGTGTTAAATTTTACCAGACTAGAGCTGTAGCAATAGTCTTCAGAAATATATATATATATATATAACCAGAAATTATAAGCTAGCTCAAAAGAGTGGACAAAGAAGGAACTGAGAATATAGATTGCATTGGTCAAACACTGGCAATTCCATTTATTTTGAAGCATATTAGCTGGGTTTTTTACCACTAATGAAATAATTACAGATAAGCACATATAAAAGTATTTCTAAGAAATGTAGCCTTCAGAGGTTAGCTAAAGAAGTCACAATAGCCAGTTACCATCATTTTCACTACTGTGTTTGAATCATACTTTGAAAACACTAGATCTCCTTCTAATCTGTTTTTTTCATGGAGACAAAATGTAATGGTACTAATGGCAAATATATTTCTGTAGTTTTTCATACAGAGTCCAGAAAGTAACTCCTTCACCCTTGTACCCAATGCTCATGGTGACGAGTACCACAGAGCTCAACTGCATTGTACTTAGTCCATTCTCTATAGCAGAATTACATGCTGCACACCAAGGAAGTAAAACTCTGCCATCAAAGTGACAGAATAGATAAAGCCTGTGCTCAGGTTTATACAAATCACTGATCCTCACCAGCATCAAGGTTTGCCCTTTACTAAAGTGTTACAAGGCGCAATTCATCTCACCACTGTTATCTAGTTAATTATTTTTTCATTATGTAAGGATAATTGTACTCAAAGTTTTGCCATTGCTTAGTATTGCATTGTAGTTCTGTTACCTCGTTTACACAGTTCCAATCAGAGATTGTGCTCATCTGAGTTGGTTACCAGCTCAGCACAGCACAGCTCCTCAGAGCAAAGGCAGCCTTTAACATACCTGAACACCCATTTCCTCCTTTGGAGAGCTGCTAATGCTTGTGGACTTGGCAGTGTCTGGTTTACAGCTGGACTCAATGACCTTATGGTCTTTTCCAACCTAAATGATTCTATGACTCTAATCCTATAGCAAGTGAAAGGCAAGGGACAGAGCCTGAGTTGCTCTGGTCCTCTATAATTACAGTCAATGGATGCTTTGAAAGCAACGAGAATCACGTTCAGGGTATAAATGAGAAGAAACAGGTGACTGGGGAAGGCAAAAACGTCTCTGGTAACTGGAGAATTTGTAAAAGGGATCACAGCACAAAAGTCCATTCTCCTCCACTGGCCGGGCTCCACAGCCTCCCCATCATGCTCCACGGCACCATTGTAATAAGGAAGACCATGGGCAGATGAAGATGTAGCCCAGGCAAGCATCCAGACCCATAGAAAAGAGTGGGTACATGTGACACCCAAATTACAAGTCTCATGAGGCATTATTGTGACATTTCCAGAATAGAATTCCCTGTATCCAGTGAAAAGTTTTCAGTGTTTAGCTGATACATTACATTTCTCGATCATTTATTTGATTATTATTTTTTTAAGAAGTGGGAAAACAATCCCAGGTTTTTCCTACCCAGCTCCATCACAATACCAAGGCATGAGGTAAGTCTTAGGTAGTGCAGGCCAGTGTTATTTCGTATAAACAAAAAGCTCACTTAAGATATTTAGGAACAATACTTGAGATTTTAAAGAGAAACCAATTTGTACTTAAACTATACAAAATGGGCCGTTAGCCTTCTTTATGGCAATTAATATATATGTTCTAGTTATTTCAGATTTCTCTTCAGAAACCTGAATTCACTGATATCCTGTGACTGTTCTGAATGACTCAGAAGAGACTAAGGAATTGTACAGAAATGTAGCTCCTTTTTCCTGCACAGGGCAGTCATTTATATTTGGAGGTTTTGGACTGAGGCATTTAAGGAGATCTCTTTGGATGCCTTTCAGCTTATATGGGTGTTTTGTGATGATTAGCTCTGCCCTGCTTGTTATCATGACAGAAATGATCACTATATCCTCTGGAGTCCACAGTGCCATCAGGCTTTATTCCATTCCTATTCTGGCTCCATCCCATCATAATTTAACTCACTTCGGGGATATCTGCCTTAGCAAGACTGCATAATCACACTTGTGGTTGTTAATTTGGATATATGAATCGTGTTTTAAAGGTATCTAAATACACTGTTGAACACTGGTGAAATAAGTTCTATACACTTTTAAAGGCTACACCACCAAGAGAAGTTGATAAATAAATCAGTTGTATCTACACTACCCAATTCACAGTTCCTCACTTTTTTCCACCAGCAATGTTACCTGGAATATAATCAAGATGTATCTTCCCTACAAAATACTATGGATTCTTTTAAAATGTTTAAGATTCATACTGGTCTCGTAATAAAAACACTTTCTTTATTTCCTTCCCCATATGATACAGGTCTGAAATTCATTAGGGCTTTCTAAATATGCATTTTATCAATTTTATCATATTCTCAAAACACAGAAACCTGAAGCTTCCACCAAAGTTCAGCAATACCAACTGCAGCCCACACTGATACCTATTTGTGTGAGGACGGAGTTTTCCTAGAATAACATGAACATTATCCCTGGGCTGTCAAAAATTATTATCTTCTCTTGTAGCTGTCAAAATCAGAAAATACATTTTCTCCCTGCAAAGGAGCAGAAGACTTACACTAAATTCATGAAATTACGTGTTCAGGCAATCCACTGTGCTTTTGCCTTCACAAAGTACCTTACAGATTTGTTAACAGGAGCTAACCATTTCTTGCACAACAGCGCATTGAGCGAGGTCACACTTGCATCAAAGCTCTCTGAAATGTGTCCACCACATGGGAGTGGGAACAAGGACAGACAAGGAACAACACCAGTGGCTCACTTCTTCCCCCACACCCCCCAGCAACTAAAACAAGAACCGAGAGATCGTCTCTGAACACCGACAACCGGAGTCTACGTTCAACTGTCCAAGCACGTGTGAAAGCAAATTCATTGCCTCTGAAAAAAAGGGCAAAAGTCTGGTTTACACCAGTAAAACTGAGAACAGAATCTGGCCCTACGACAACTGGCTGTTATATATAATATTAATATCCCTGGCTGGCATACACAAGATTTAAGCATTTTCCATGTCTGGAACTAGATCTCTTCTTTCACTGGTATCGAGGGGCCTTTAACCTACATACTGTAACTTACCAGTAACAGATGAAAAGAGCACACACTCCCTGCCTTATACCAGAGGGTTCACCCTGCTTTCAGTAGAACCATGGCTATTTCATAAATCCATATAAAAAACTAATCCTAATTTACAGAGAGTAAATCTAATAAAAGCAAGATGGTTTCATGGAAGTGGAATCCGTCAAGGTAACTTCTGTCTTTCTCTTTTTCTGTCCTGCAGTTTTGATTTAGATCTTTACATTTAAATGCTCGTGAAGGGAACGGAAGAGGCTGATACAGTAGTGTGCAACGGCTGCAATCAGGCAATTCCTTCCATATGAGTAATCAAGTTGGTTAGATTTTGGATATCTTGCATCTTTCATTCTGGGGTAACTGACTTTGGGGGAGTTTTTTCTTGATTTATGCCAGACCTAGTCATGTGAGAATTGGTCCCATTGATTGTAATGAGGATACACACCTCAGAAAGGACATCAGGATCTGCCCAGTCAGCCCTACATTTCTTTCTAGGGGTAAATTCTCGTAGAGGAGAACAGAACATGTCCTTACACACAGGGAAACCTGCCTCTATAACAACAAGATCAACATGTAAAACAGCCCTACGAAAGGGCAATAGAAGAAAGCTATTTTCCTGGGGAACACCTAGTGTCGTTCAGGAAGGCTTCATGCTTACTGATAAAATTAGTTATTAGGTCTGTAGATAGATAAGAGCAAGAACTTACCAAAAGGGTAATTATTCAACAATAAACACATGTTGCAGTGTTTTGGAGTTTACCTAATTAAGGCCAATGAACAAATAACTAAAATGATGTATAATTGAAATGACTCCCATTCAAAATAGAGATAGATTTGAAATATTTGCCTAACATACTTAGATATCCCCAGAGCATTGTGGGGTTTGCGGCGAAGACCAAACTAGGTCATTTGCTTTTTTCTTACTGCTTCATTCTCTTTAATTACTTCTTTAAAAAAAAAAAAAAACAACAAACCAAACATTTGCCATTCTTGGTTTTGTTTGGATGCGACGTCCAAAATTTACCACGACAACACTGAGAACTGGAAGGCTGTTACTGGCAGCTGGATGAGTCACGTGAGACGAGTGAAAGACCAAACGGTACCAGATTTTCCTCAAACAAGTGAAAATCATCCATGCTGGAAAAGGCAATCAAAGCCCTCCAGTGAGAGAAACTTATTAACTCAAAAGGTGCCAACACAGAAAAGGCATGTCTATAAGGGAAGGTACTGTACCCCTACTCAGCAACCCATTCCTCGCTGAATAATCCTCATTACTGGATGGCTGGAGCGACTGCCACAACTCCTACACAGTCAGTAATTCAACAGCATCAAGAGAGATGCACAGCATTATGGTGCCTGCCTGACGGCTCTAATGAATGAGCAGGATGTTTGAAAACACAGATCTTCCAAATGAGTCATGAAAATAAGGCATTTTCAAAATTTTCAACAACCAAAAATCAGCACTTCCTCAGAGTTCATAATGCCTGTTATGCCAATCACTGCTGTGAATGGGAGGGCTTGTCTTAATTCTACCTCCCCAAGCCTGAGGGGCAGAAATGTGGTGTAGAAGCTGGAAAATAGCTGCAATGGTTGTTCTTATACTCCCTAGAATGCAGGTCTGACTGCGTGATCGTGGAGACAGACTTCATATGCCTTGTGGAAAAACGTGGTTTCTCTTTAGTTTCAGAGAACTACTACTAAAAGGGATACAAGTTTGGGTCAATTTTTTTCTACTGTGGGACAGCCTAAGAGAAGGGAATACACTTTAGAAGTAGGCTGGTATGATTGCCATATATGACATTAAAGTCTTGAGCAGACTGTACCCAAATGTAATATTGTTATTTTCACTTAGATCTTCAAGCTTTTAACAAGATATCCTAAACATCGAACTCCAGATCTTGGACTGGAGACTCGAAAAAGGGGATGTTTGGGTCTTTTCTTGACTTCTTTACAGTCATTTGCACCACCTGGTACACAACAAACCTCTAGACATGTGGGCTTCTCACCTCTTGAAAGAGGAAAGTTCAACACTTTAAGAGATCTTTGTAATAATTTCTAATTCAGTACAATACTTCCAATAACATGTTACTTTTAACAATTATCTGTTTTCAAATTACACAGACATGATTTAGGGGATCAGGGGAGATTTAGATCAGATATTAGGAAAAACTTTTTCACCCAAGGAGTGGTCAAGGCACTGGAATGGCCTGCCCAGGGAGGTAGCAGAGTCACCTTCCCTGGCAGTGTTCAAGAAGTGTCTGGATGAGGTGCTACAAGACATGATTTAGTAGCTGAGTGGGTAGTATCGGTGACAGGAGAATGGTTGAACTAGGTCTTGTAGGTCCTTTTCAACCTTGTGTTTCTATTTTCTATGATTCTATGATGTGGTCCCAGATTGTCCCACTGCAGCTCTTTGTGTAGGTAAAGGTAAACTCTCACAAAGCTTTGTAAATTCTATCTTTTTATTAAAAGCTACAGTTTTACCCTGTGTAATTCTAGTAGTTCCCTCTGTGTTTTGATTTCATCTGTGTGTGATATCGATATTGTGTTCCACTAAGTTTCTCTCCTTGGGTAAAAAAAGGCAAGCGACCTCTCAGAGTTGAATAGCCCCAGAACAGTGCATTAAGGTAGAGAATTCCTTCCTCATTCCGTGAATTATCTGAGTCTTCTGCAATGCACAGGTAGCAAATGCAGGATCTGAACATGGCACTGAGGAAACAACTACATGGATAGTGACTAGTAAACAAAATCAAAGTACAGAGAAAAGTTACTAAAAATGTTCAAATAGAATTGTACAGTTCTTTAAACCTATTGGACAGCCCATGGAGGTCAAGTATATTGACTTTCAGTACAACCATTTGTCATGCAGAGGGCAAAGAAACAATTCTTTCTCAAAGGCATCAAGAGAAGAGATCTGTTGCTGTTTGTCCTTACCTGAGAACTCAAGTGGGTAACAATAACAGCACTGCATTTTCACAGCTGCATTCAAGAGTTCATACGTCAAAGATGAACAAAGAAGCTCAAACCACATTCCAGGTTCACCCTAGATCTCAGTATCAGTTACAAACTGTTCACATTTTAAGGCCTATTTCATGCAGCTGGTAGAGACTTCACTTTTTTATAATGCCTGTGCACTACCTTAATAAAAAGAGAGAAAGTGAGAGCTTAGAGAGTCTTTATTCTACAGGAGCCCATAGAGCACAGTGAGAGTCAAGTGAAGACACAAGTTGGTCTACATTTGTGTACCATACTGGAGGTGATCGATCCTCTGCCTATTTGAAAATAGATACAGCTGATGTAAATCTATACAAGATTAGGGTTCAAAGCAGCAGCATTCAGTAAGATTAGAATCAAAAAGAAGGATCTCTTTCCTCCAAGCTTTTTTTTAAACCATCCTATAAAATCCTGTAACAGAAATACTTATTTCTTTACTTTCACATTGATGTATGAGTGAAGACAGAAGGGCTAAGAAAACTCTTGTAAACTAAAACAACCCAGCTAGGGAAATGAATTGTAGAGCATCAATCTTAAAAACTTGTGAAAGATAAATATAACCCATGTGTGTCTTTCTAGTAGATGCTGGACCTTAAGTGTTGGCTACATCTATATTTGTTATTTCATGTTCAATTTATTTTTAAAACATGTTATTTGGATTGCATTGTATTTCTATTCTGCGGAATTTCTTTTTGCAGACTACACAGAGTATTTCAAAAGAGTGAACGGGTAGGGTTGGTATTACTGAATAAAGCGTGTGGTTAATTTTATATCAGTCTAACTTAAAACAATTTGGAAACATTTCAGTAATTTAGTGATTTGTAACCTTTTGACCTTCAAGCACGTGGACAGATAGGGCTCCCGTCTTAGACTTTTTCATGATATTTTAAAGCTATCTTGGAGTCCAACAGGCAGCTGAAGAACGTGGTAACAATGCATGACACCTTTCCCTGCTAAACCGGCTTGCAATGCAATGTAGTTTAGATTTCCAGCAGAGACACTCACACCACTTTCTGAAGTTAGCTGCTACGGCCAAGATTCAGGAAAACACATGCCATGCGCTCAGGTTCCAGCCACTTCACAGCCCTGGTTGATATTCTGAGTTAGGCTTCAGATGTGTAAGAATATAACCATTTTAGGCAACAGTGAACAGATTGTCAGAGAAACAAAATACCTCTCTACTATCACAAGGAGTCTTTCACTGCACTGGGGTTCAAAACTTAACATTCTTGGCGTCCTATTTGGATCTCAGATCTCTAAATTATGCCCCCAAACAGAGCTGAGAGCAGAGTGAAAATGACCATTGCCCTCTTTTGTGGCAATCAGGACTAAACTTTTTGCAGACTGACGAAACACAGGTCTGTCATTAAATTCATTGTTACAGAGTCTCCTTGTCTTGGAATCACCTTTTGCCTGTTGCCAGGCAATCTGAAAAATATTGTTCTCAGCACATCTGGCCTTTTTTGTGGTCAGTTATCCTTCCTCACAGCTTGAGTTCTAGTAACAGGGGGAAAAGACATTAAAATAAATGTTTTAGGAAAATATTAAGCTCAACAAACATTATTTTAATTAAAAGGAAATCCTAAAACCCTCCTAATGGGCACTTGGAGAATATAAGCTCTATGTAATGAAATTTGCTGTATTTCTTTTTCTTTTTTTAAGATGACTGTGCTTGGAATAGGTTTAATTCTCAGTATTTCTGTCAGGCAGGATATAACATTACGATTCTCTTTGCCCTGCCAAACACAGGAGAAGGGGGGTGCCTCTGCCACCTTATGAGTAAACACGTTCAAAGGAGACGCCAAATAAAGCCATTGGTCCCATTTTCCTTTCCCACTTCTCCACTCCTCTCCATTTCCATTCCGTTTCTAAGTTCAGTTTGAAACCCTCTCTTCTACTCCTATTTTTAACCCTTTCCAACCTGTGCCTCACCTTCCTGTACACATTCCAGGATGCCATAGGTGCAAGACTGCCACCACATTGTGCAAAGCTGGCCCGACCAGATCCACTGTACTACTTAGATGCACAAGTTTTAATCCTACTTGAAGCTGGTCACACTGCCTGGGTACCAGAAAACTGTATTTTTCAATGTGAGCAACACACATAACACACAGAACCTGGCTTAAAGTCCCTGCTCTCACATATGAGATTGATCAACAGCCTGTGCTCTCAGAGACCAGCTGAACCAGGATGAATCAATCCACACGCCCTGAATAAACGCCATGGCATATATTGGTGTAAGGTACAAGACAACTCTACACCAGTTAGGGTGACGTACACACTCACCTGCCCTTGTGCCCTTTGGTTTGTCTTTTTTGTTGCTCTAATTGGACACCACCAGGGTTTTCACAGCAGCCTGTAGTTAGACGGGGCCTGTAGGTTAAAAGAACTCCAGAGTGACTCTTTCAAGACAGAAGTCCACACATATTGTGATAAGGGTACTTGAATTATTCCTGCTGCACACATGCTTTCATCATCGATTATGACTCCATTGAGAAGATGGGATCTATCTACATGTGCGGAGTTTGAGAAAATCTGTTCCTTTTGGTTTTTTCCCCTAATGCACTAATAGCCAGAGAATGCCTACTATGAACTGCATGTGGGTTATTGCTTTCCCATTTACTTATTAAACCCTGAACTTTTAAACTACCAGTTCTCCACTCCCCTATATTCTACTTAGTCAGTTTAGACTCCTTTCCATGGAAGTTCTGGCCAGCAGACCAGGTGAAGACTCCACAGGGGTACATGGTCTCCCAAACATTTGAAACACAAGGATGTGCAGGGGATGAAAGCTGGGCTTTTGCCACATGGCACCTTGCATGTGTCTTGTGTAAACATACATGTCTCTGTGTCCCAAGATGGAATTTTATGTCTTCCTGGCTCAGCGGTAAACCATTAAAAAGGAAAAAACCCAGCACCCATACTTACAACAGTGCACAACAAAAACTATTTGCATCAAGATGTTGAGCTCCAAGATTTAGAAGCCTGGAAGTGTCACCAAGTCAGTAAAAGCCACAGAAGTTAACTGCTACAAAGATACAATCACTGTAGATCACAAAAGGTTATGCAGAAATGGTAAGCTTTAAACAAAGGGGGAAGCTGGTAACTAAAACGTGTTTTGTTCTTTTCAATGCAAGCTAGATGAGGAAAAAGGTCTGGTGGGATGTGGATGCACAACATTAGTCTTAAGGACATAATTCTTATGCATGTACTTGGAAACGATAGTGAAAGACGACAGTAAATTACACATAATAGGAATTTAAATGCACTGAGAGTCTAGAAAGAACTTCCCATGTTGCTGTGTTCCTCCCCTGCATGTAAAAGGAAGACAATGGAGGGGCAATAGTAAACCTGCTCTGCACATCAGCTTCCAGCTATGGGTTGTCTTCCACTTGATGGTGTTCCAGAAAGTGCAAATTAAGCTCCTTTCCTATGAGAGACTTTGTGAGTCTCTCCTCTCTACTGATCTCTTTGCTGCAAGCTCACTTGCTAGAGGAGCTTCTTCCAGACATTTTCCCTAGTTCTTTATATAACAAAGTGATGAAAAACTACAGTGAAAAAGCACTTGATTGCTGAAGACTACACATTCTCCTAACACAGCTTGCATTGGTTTCTCCATTCTCTTATTAAAAAAGAGACATCTTCACATACACAACCTCCATCTGGACTGACTGCAGACCTTTCACACTTACCAAGTAACCTACATCTCCCATCAACCTCTTTGTGCTCTTGTGTAAAAGACTTTTTTACAATGAAAACTCAAATTGCTACCACGAAGAGGCAACCATTTCATCTACACAGTCTCCTTTATCGTTTAACACTGGATACCTAATACAGTAATGGCTTCTTTACAGCTTAGAATTAACACTGCCAGAAAGAAAACTCAAGACAAACAAACAGTTTCCCCAATACACGCTGAAAAGAGCAACAGCCTACCCCTGCTACTTCTCATTTGCTGTTTTCATTGTTTGACATTTCTTTCTGCCAGGATTTTGGCGCTATTTCAAGGATTGATTTGAAATATATTTAACACTAAGTGATTTGCAATGTTGTTTTCTATTTTACCAGAACTATGCTTGGGACTAATTCTATTTAAGTAGAATTTACCCTTCTGCACTCACTGCCAGTGAATGGGCCTCCTGTGGGCTCTCCCCAGTGGAGTGCACTTCTTAACTTTGCCCAAGTACGAACCGCAGTCATCCACACCTGCAGTCAGGATTGTAGATACATGCAGTGCCTGTTAAACACACACCTTCATGTCATCACCAGTAAGAACAGTCTACTAAAGGACAGTGTCAAATATATGAGTTATTGGTGCAATAAATACCTATATGCCATGAAACATACTAAGAAGAAAACCTTTCCTCTATGACTTAAGTACAACTGATTCAGGTGTCTATTCGGAATGCTGCAGCTCCAGACAACTGGGATGACTGAACCTCTTGACTGTATCAAGACACTAGACTTGGGACAGGCTGTGAGACAAGGGGAAGGGTGAGGCTATTGTAGAAAAGGCACAGGGAAGAAGGAAAACAGAGGTAGAATGATGCAGAAAGGTTAAAGTACTGCTACGAAAAGGGGCAATGTTCTTACTGAGCAGTGCTGGCTTACATGAACTCTGAATAAACAACAATTAGAAGTTCAGCTCCCGCTAAAAGTCCTCTGTGAATCTTCCAGTGATGGCAGTGGGCTGTTGCTATGCATTAGGCAGTATATGGAGTAACCTCTATTTTTATTTAGCATTGCTGCCTGCTACATCCTTCATCCTCCCGTAAACTGGGTCTGCAGTTTGGACAAAAGTCATGAGATTAACACATCTCAGTGATTACACGAAGCGGATACTGTAATCACGAGAAGCCCATTATTCCGATGCACAGATTATGCAATCACAGAAAACAGGGTTCAAAGGTCATTTACTCTATTCTGTGTCCCGGCAGCATAATCTACCCTCACAATCTTAAGGAGGGGTTTGGCCAGTCTGTTCTCTGCAGCCTCCAGCAATTCCCCAGCATTCCCAGGAAGGTATTCAGTTGTTTCACTTGATTTAAATTTTTTTTCTTAATGCCCAACTTAAGTCCTCCTTAGCACAACTTAGTCCATTACATATTGTCTGGTCCAAACTGGACAAACTGGACAGAGTCCGTTCTCTTGCCTTCCATAGCAACCTTTTATGTCTTTGAGGGCTGACTACACTCAGTCTTCTCTTGCCAGTGTCACACAGTCCTCATTATTGTAGTTTGTTCTAAAAAATCATGGTTTCCAGAGCTCTGATCTCTTTTTTCTCTCTTCTGAACTTTCTCCAGCAGACTTTTTTCTGTACTTTATGCTACCTTTTTATCCTTCACATTTTACACTATCAGATCCTGTTCTTTGCAGGCTTCCTTCATTGTGAGACAGCAAGGAATGGCCACAGCACAATGGCCATCAGATGCAGTAGTTATTTCTCACCCGGATTATTTGATCTTTTATCTTGGATAAGGCACAGAAGAATGAGGTCAACGAACCTTTGGTATGACCAGGTTTTCCTGTTAGTTCTTACTGTTGCATTAAACTGCCTTCTGAAAAAATGCCTAGAAACCTCAGCATAGAATTTACCAAACACAACCACGCAGAGGTAAAGGTTTCCTCTACCAAGGTCCCATCACTCCACAATTCCATTTAGCAGCATAAAACACTGAACAAAAACTCTCAGGAAAGTGCATATATTTGCACATCGGCCAGATACCAATGTTGCAGCATTCTCAAAACTCTAATTAGGGCTGACTCTTTAGATTTATAGCACTTTTTCTGCTGACCATCCCCGCCATCAAGAATGCATGAAGAGCATGAAATCATTCTAACATGCTGATCTAATTGATCCAGTGAAACTGAGAATAATGCATTAATCATATTGTCTCCAGGTCCAGTTCTGGCCTGGTCTGGTTGTCAATCAAGAATCACTGCCACAGCCAGAGAAACAACGATACTAGAAGGTGCAAGATCAGGCCTACAAAGTCTTCTAGAACTCAGATCTAAAGATGCACACTGGAGGGACAAATTGTAACATCTCCATTTGAATAAAACCTTCCAGTGGTCTGTTAGAGATACAACTATGGCAGCCAGCAACTCAGTAAATGTTGTTGACTAACTAAACTGAGCAGAGAGCCACAAAACAGAATGATCTACTCACTCGATTTGAGGGCCTCAGACTGAGATAGCCCAGCTTCTTACAACCCTGGGCAGATGTCCCGTTCCCTTCTTCTTTCCCATCACCTTGGCACACTGCTAACTTTGATAATGAGGGATAAGGATTTATATCTGGAATGTGAATTTAGTGCTGGGAAAAAAAGGCCAGGCTAAGAGCTGCGGAGATAGAGATGTTCCCATAGCAGGTAAAGTGTGGTCAAAAGGTGTGCAAAGTTCTCCAAATCTCAGGACAAAAGAGCCAAAACACACCCTGTTAGAAACAGAGACCCTATGGTAAAGTGATGGAGTTTGTGAATAGCAGGCATAGCATGGGAAGAAAGAACCACTTCCAAAGACCACACAGTTTACGGGCTGAACCCAGAAAGAATGCCAGTGTGCTTGGTGCATTGTATTTCCTGGGGGATATCTGCATCTAGTTTAACTACACGCTGTTGGATCTAGAGAGTATCTTTTAGAAAGACACCAAATCTCAAAGTGGAATCTTTAAATGATGGAGAATTGCTTCTGTGGCAGTTTGTTCCATGGCTCTCAGCATGAATTTTATATAGCTTGAACTTGTTTGACTTCAGCTCCCAGGCCCTGGGTCTCATTATGCCTTTGTGTGCCAGATTAAAACAACAAGATGTACCTGATACTTTCTCCCACTGTAGAAACTTTTAGACTTTGTTCCTACCTTTCCTTCAGTGAGGAACTGCCCACCTTCTTTATTTTCTCACAGAATAGTATATTCTCCAGATCATGAATCATTTGTGTGAATCTTGTCTTAAACTCAGCCAGTTTTTCCAAGGAACCTTGTTAAATTGTCAACACTAGAACAGTACAGTACTAGAATCATTAATAACATAAGACAACAGTGTTGTTTTGCTACTTCTTCCCGATATGTGCCTAAACATAGCTCTCCAGATATTTTTTATTATTATTATTCTGCTGTAGCATGAGAAGAAGAGGAACTCCTGCTCAGCCAGCAAACTCTTAGTGCTTTACCTGGGGCTGACTGGCTGGATCCTTTAACGCTCTCAGAGCTTGGGGGAAGGGAGAAGGATGGTTGTTCTGGTTTTGTGTGTGCGTGACTAATACAAGTCTCTGCTAAGCAATAGAATAAAGTCACCAAATTATACTACTGTGCCTCCAAACTTAATGACCCCGAATGAGTTCTGCTGTCGATGGGCCTAACTCAATAGGCACCACTGAAAACAATGGAGTCCCCCAGTGTGTGACCAAAAAAGAAATAACAACTTTTTAAGGAATGTAGCAACTGCAGAAGCTCAGTAACCACTTATGAAACTGAGGGGGGGAAAGCAGCCATTTGGATTTTTTGTTTACAGGCAAAAAGGGCTCCAGTAATAGAGTCAGTGAGTGTGAGATTTCTGTTGTTTTAATTAAGGCTTTCTTAGGTTTGCCTTGTTTGGTTTAGCACAAGTTCTGCAGAATACATCTAAACCCTATGGCTGATTTGCAGAAGACAGCAGAGAGGGAGTAACTGAAGCCATTTGAAAAATAAAGGAGCTGGAAGCTGAACGCGCGTGTCATCCGAGCCCCACGCTAAGCCATGGCCTTTTACAGCTACAACAATTGCCAACAGATCGGAGCACGGTCACAAAAATCCATATTTACCTGGCAGAAATCCAGGGGATCCTGAGCACACTGACTAAGAAATTAGCTGAGATGAAGCGGGAGGACTGCAAACTCTGGAAGTTCCCAAAAAGAGAAACCCAGGGAATTTTTCCTCCTCATTGTCACAGCCTGTTATTTAAATGGATCCTGGCAATCGGCAAGAGGGAAAAGATGAGCAGCCCAGCTGCAAAATCACTACTCGTGATATGACAGAAGCAAGTATCATGCATTATTTTCACTTCAGAACATCAGCAGTAGTTTTCCAAAAAGAAAAGCAAGGAAAGAAGGGAGCAGCAACAGCAAAGCTGGGCCACTTCAAAGGATGCTGCAGGGATCTCTCAGCTGGCATGTCTTGAGCTACCAAGTCCTCACGTTGCAGGAGAACAGCAGGAGTAAGAAAGCCTGTCTCCGGAGGCCGTATTAGCCTGGCTCCAGGGCTAGGCTGGCAAAATTGCTCAGAGCCAGGTTGAATGGCAAGCCCAGATGTCAGGCACTTACTGGGTGGATGTGCTTAGAAAGTGCTAAGCGCTACAGAAACACCAGGAGATGTGCTGCAGTGACCAGCCCCACACAGGCTACAGTGGCTTCCCAAAGCTCAGGTCTACATCCCCTGTACGTCAGTGCATTTTCTTGTTCTTAGTCAGTGTGGAAAAGCAAAGTATCTTGTTTCTGTGTAACTGAATCCCAGCCATGTATATACAGCTAATGACTGGTTACACCACACATAATGAAGAGTCACGTTTTGCTAACTGCATAGGAAATAAACAAGCTAAAAAAGAAAATAATTACTGGCTTTAGTAGGAATCTCTCTCTTGACCTTCCTTCTGGACTCAGACCCTTGATGCTAAGATTGTCAGGCTTTCCCTTTAAAGCCCATTGATATTTCTTAACTATCTTTGCTGCAGAATATCCAGCCAGCAGAGATCACAGTAATCTGCATTACCGTGGTCTGCCTGGGATCATCCACGGCCTCATTCCTTACAGCCACCTGACTGAGGTGCAGCCATGGCAATGGAGCCGTCCCCACCTTTTACCCCTGAGACACAGGTAGGGGTTGTTTGAAACACAGAGACGTGGCAGAGCTGTGAGGGAACCTTGTGCTCCTCTTCCCCTCAACACTGGAGAGGGGACCATTCTCACCACATGCAGTGAGAACCATGCAGTTCTGTTGTCATTTATGTGCTAATATTGCCAAAGCCCTAAGGATTATTATGCTGTTGCAGTTTATTCTGCACAGGAATAACCAAAAATATGACTTCTGCCTCAGAGAAAGATCACAGCCCAAAAGATTGATGGATACAAGCAGCAGAGCAGAAAGAAATGATGTGCCAGTGCCACTCAGCAGAGCAGCAGAGGCCTTGGCACAACTGTAGCTTAAGGTTTCTATGTCTTTTGGCTGCATCATGAGTCAAACACAGCGTGCAAACCTCTTAACATGCAATAGAGACAACTCCAATGCCAGGTTTATGTTGTGGTAGTAAAGACCAGCAGTTAATGGTTGGCAGTAGAAAGAGTGAGACTATGAGAAGAGGCATGAGGACAGCTCACACACACACACACTGTTCTGTACCTGCAGTCCATGCTCAGCGCTAAGGGAACCCCTCACACTTTCACACCAGTGCTTTGAGCAAAGGAAAACGAGTTCCTCCTAAACATCCTACCATCTAGTGACCTCTATCTCTCTCTCTTCTCCTGTAGTCCCTTTATCACCGCAACATCTCCAGAGGTGACATGGTGGCCTGCACCCTTCTGTGCACGTAGGCATTGTGGGTCTTCTCTTCCAAGAAACCAGTAGCTGACCATTTATTTCAGCCACAGTTGGCCATGGACATTTTATCTGGAGCGGTGGAGATAGAAAATTAAAAAAAAAAAAAGGAAGGAGGGGGAAAAAAAAAAAAGAAGAGGGACTTATGCTGACAAGTGGCTGGTGGGGATAATGACCCCAGTCAGAGTCCTTGTGTTCTTATAAAAAAAAACTCTTGACAAACCCCAGCATCTGGTAGTTCAGCTGTGGGTTTCCGCTGTTTATTTTTCTATTCCAGTGCTCTCATCCCTATGCACTGCCTGTGCCTGGCTCTGTTAAGCATTCCAAGTGCTACAGAGAATAATTGAAAGAATAAAAACCCCAGGCTCAGCATCAGGCACGTACAGAAAAAAAAAAAAAAAAGAAAAAAAAAAAAGAAATTGCTTAAATCCTCCCTTACATTGATGTGAACACAGGCAATAATCCCCCAACACCACGCCAGGGAGGTCCTGCGGACTCCTCTGAACTGATGAGCACACACATGAACACCAGGTTATTTTGTTCTAACCGGGGCAAACCATGACCAGCCCCTGTGAGGCACAGGGAGCAGCAGTCCCTTTGCTGAGCTGCCCAGAGGATGGATCCTTAGCTCTTCTTCTGTTTCTCTCTTCCCTCTTCACCTTCACACTGATAATCTCAAATTACAAACCCAATCATAACCATTCAGCTTCTGCTGACTATTGTCTGCCTACCACCACTTAAAAATTTAGTCTCTGACAATGCTTCCTGGATGGTAAGTCATCAAAGGTAGCTCCATTCAGCTGAAAAACAGGCCACTGCACCTTCAGTCTGCTTCCTCCTTCCACTCTTACACGGAACAGTCCCTGTCACGAGGTCTTCGTAACACAGACTTCATCTGTGAGCCCTCACTTCATTTCCAGGCCTTTCTGCAGAATATTCCTAAGGCAATGCCCTTCTGATACACTCTTGTGTCTATCCAGCTCCCTGTTATCCCCTGTTTCCATTGCTAATATAACCTCTTATGTGATCTTTCCTTATGTGGTATTCCCTTGCTGATAGTCATCCAGACTAATGCAGGAAAAAAATACTACACAGTGACAGTAGGGTTAGGGGAAAAAAAGAAAAGGAAGATGGGGAAAGGCTGTTCTGACCAAAGAAAATACCTATGGGGTTATGATTAAAAAACATGGGAATCGCAGATGAACCATGAGCTATATATTTACTTGCAGAGGATTTCTCTCTTACAACTCTGGCAGAACTAAAATTATAGAACTAAAATTGTATGGCTCACACCTTTCTGCTGTACCACCCCTCCACTTGCAATGCACTATTTTCCCACTATTCCATCCCCACAGCTCAGTTGGGAAAGGAGCAGTGGTCAGTGCCTGAAAGGCAGAGTCTGGAGAGAAGCCCAAACTTGAGGCTCTGCTGCTCTAAGTTGTAGGACAAGCAGGGTAAGTTTTATCAGCTCCAGAGATGCAGCTCATCTCCTGGAGGAGGTCACCCATACTGAGAGGTGTCTGCAAAGCCTGAGGGGCTGTTACTGCCACATGCTCAGGAAAGCAGCCTCTGAATGTAAGTTTTAAAAAAATCTGTTGAGAAATGGCCTATCTTTTGGTTTGGGGAAATCACATTCTGCATCTCATCAGCAGGGAATCAGAGCTGTTAACTGTAATTGGTGATAATCACAGGCAAATTTTATCCAGTAACAATTCATTTTCTGTAATTATTACTCTGCTCTTACAAAAGTTACCTAAATGCACTGCTCACTGCAGCTACAAGAAGAACATTCCCAATGCCAACTCTCAAATTGTTTTCACTTTTAGAGATGCATAATATTGAAAGCAGATGTATCAAACTGAACTTTTTTTGTTTGCAACGTATTGTACATGTTTTTAAAATGTGACTCTGGTACAATGCATGTCAAACAGTCCAGTTCAAGGTAAAGAGTGCTGCCAAAACCAGAAGACAAATGAAGTTTAAAATCGGTTTCGACAGATTAAATGGAGACACTTTGAAGCCATAAATCAGATGGCCAGTCTCTAGGAAGTCAATAATGAATGGATCTTTTCTCCATATTTATTATCCCAAAGATATACAGAAAAACAAGCCAACATCAAAAGCAAATCTGAACCTCAGTGTCTAAAATATTTCACCCAAGTGGCAGTGAAAGTATGAGCAAGTTCATCTCCCAATATTTGCTTGGTCCTGAAGACAGATGAAAGACTAATATTTGGACGACACACAACTTCCCAGTGTTCAGAACCATTGTCTAAAGTAAACATTTGAGCCTTCTGCGTTTTCAGTGTGTGTGACTCCACATTAACAAAGCAGTGGATATCTGGATCATTTTTTTAACACTGTTTATGAGCAAATCAGTATCTGTTTGAAACTGATATTTTTTGTAAAATCATGTCTCAGAAAAGAAAGGACAAAAGGAAAAAAAAATTGCTTGCGACTTTATTCTACCTTCTGTGCAATCTCGTTGGTTATATTGGGTTAATTTCTTCACATGTAAAATGATGCATGCAAATAAAATCAAACCAAAACAAAGAAGGCAGAGCAAAATGTTTTCCAAGCTTTGCAAACAGAGTGCTTACAGTGTTTATACAAATAGTAAAGTCTGGCTAAAACAAGCATCTGACAGCTCTGTGCTGCTTTCAGACACATGACTCCTATTTGCCATTTATTCCATGTAGGCAGAAGTGGGTGCCCAGGCAGAGCCCCAGTGAAATCCCCGGGGCGATGTGTGACTGCAGAGTTTTGCTTGCACACATGCCATCGCTAGATTAGATCTCGTGTGCTGTGCGCTCCGTTCCATGCTCACTCAACACGCTCCCACTGAAGCTGGACAAATCTAGATATAAACTGTCCTGGAGGAATTAGTTACTACAGAATACATAATAAACAAAGGCCTAAGAAATTTGTGCACTGAAACATAACTTTCACCTCCTGGCTTTTTTTAATTTTAATTATAAATTATATCCCCAAATCTGCTGGCACGCATTCTGCTTGGACATTAATGAACTCCTTAAAGACAGCAAGGTCTAGCCAAAACACAGCACCCAAAAGTAAACTCAGCAAGGATTAAAGGAGAAAGTCGTCGCAGGAGGAATACCTGTCACAGCAGGCTCCTACGTTTAAAATCAAGAGGGAGAAGACTGGACATGCACATGCATCTGTATACACGTATGTGCCAATACAAACCCTAGCATTTGGGAATGCTGCACGGATTCAGGATACTCTGTAGAGATGACTATCATTACAGTAAACTAGACATATCGGGAAATAAAGTTCTCTTTTAGTACATTTGATACTGGTTCATGAACAGGTTCTGCCGTTTCTCTCAAATCACTAGTCTGAATTTTAGTTCACCTGTGAAACAAAACTAGGAATAATCATTAAATCTCACCAAACTGCCTCCCTTGAAATCATAGTTTTAAATTAAAACAGGTAACATTTTCTTTCAGCTACTTAACAATGCAGAGCCCTCTTAAGTGATCTCAGACATTAGCTACTCTTACTGATTTTTATAAACATGACCATGTACTGATTTTATAAAAGCATATGTACGCAACATCCCGACTTCACCACTACACAGCTGAAAGAATGGCCAGAGCACACAACTGCCCACAGGATGGGCAGTTCCCACAGGACTGCAGGGTGACACTAGGCTCAGGCACTGGCCACCTACAGCAGCAAAGAGCCTTCCACCAACAGCTGGGTCTATGCAGAGGGACACTGCACTCTATGCAAAGTCATCCATAGCTGATTTCTAGTAAATATAACTCTCTTTGCTTTGACCCTGACGTAAGAGGGTGCTGGTTCTGCTCCCAGCACAAGGCACTCAACATCACCGATTACCTCAAATCAGTATGCACCATCACTGGCTCTGGTAATTACTGCCAAATTCTCCTAATCCAGAGATATTAGCATTTAAATGACAGACACTTGAGTTTTAATCCTATCACACACATCTCTATATAAGTAAAGTTCCTTTGGAATTCAAAAAAATGCTGTGAGGCTTGTGAAAGTCACTACATAAATCACCTAGAGGAGGGAAAATACACAACCCAGAGACAAGCAGAACTTGTTTTCTTTGTAAAACAGCATTTTCCATAGTTCGTGCTACCACATTCTTCTGTTCTTTAGAATAGAATATTTGAGTTAAAACTAGGATTTTAGTCAATGCAAGGTTTTCCTTTGTGAGGTCTTATCTTACAAGACAATTTATGTTATTTTATGGATCACTGAACTGCTGTTCACAAAAGCAGCCTTAAACAAGATGCTTTGTAAAATGCAGAGAGCTCAAAGCAACCCACCCACTGCAAGATCTCGTACCTTGCCTCTAAGCTGTGCAAGTACACCACAGCACAGGAGAGGCAGCAGGGCCCCATTTCATTACTATCAAAATTAATCATTTTGCAAGACTGAAACCTCCTCAATACTGTTGGTTTAAGCTATTTTATAGATAGAGCAGTGAAAGGCAAAACTGGGAACAAGAAGTGTTCCTTCTATAAACACTGTTGCTTAGAAACGCTGTATTTTTAATAACCTAGCACTCTAAATTCAGCAGGGCCTGTCAGTATGGGATTTCAGCACAAGACACTAAGGTATTTTGAGGCCGGTTTCCCAATTTGCACTGTACCATACACAGAGTTGTTCTTCATAGCAATACAGTGACATGATCAATTGGGTAAGGAGACAGGAAGCCGAGTACTTCTTCATTATTCATACTGCCATAGCACTTGCAAACTCCAGTCCTGCAGTGATCCTCTGCTAGTGATGTGCAAGTACAAAAGAAGACAGACAACCCTCGGACAGCTTAAATGTAGAGGGGACCAAGAAAGATACAAAGCAATAACACATTTGAAAAATAACATATTCTATACACTAAAAAGAGATAAAATCAATAGTAAGATAAAGCAAAAATTAAGTGCTGTTACTTGGTTTAGCTAGAATAAATATGGTATATTTGCTTGAAATACATCCTTTTTTCTTAGAAAAACAAACTACACAGATGTAGCTGCTTTCCCAGCTATGTGGTACCTGCCAGCTTACAGGATGCTGCTGCAGCACAGGCACATCTGTTCTTAGTATCCTCATTTGTTTAATTTCATCTCCATCCTGTTGCACCATGTCTCTGCCTGTTAAACTTCTCTTATTTACAGGACCCTAAACCAGTTGCTTCAGTTCAAGCAGTTAGGTTTGTACTAAGGGAAAAGTAATTTTTACAAAATCAAAGATGATTTCTCAGACATCTATATTTTTTCAGACATCTGAGAGTTATATTGGTAATGAGTTTTTATGAACGGGGCAGACCAGACAAAGTTCCTCTCAAAGATAAGAACATGAGGCAGAATCAAGGACTAAATTCTGAGCTCTGATAGACTTGACCATCCAAGTTTTTATCAGAAACTAATTATGAACAATCATTTAAAATACCTACTGAACCAAATCCTGACCTTGCAGCCAGAATCTTCTTTGAACTATTTACCTAAAAACCCAACAAAACCAGAATGAAGCAAGGCTATTGGGATTTCACTCATGAGTTTTACCTTGTTTGTACTTATTTTCATTGCCACTGTTTTCTCTCTGGCACTTCCACCCACCACAGAACTTTGGTCACATCGCAACACATGACTTCACCTCCTTGTCATCTCTCTGTGCAGCTGGCCAATAGGTTGGGGTTGTGTAGAAATACATCATTCCAAGCCCTAAAGGATGCACTGTTCTTGCAAGGATAAGCTCAGCTCTACCTATAAATGTCCCTTTCTCCTCCTAGTCCAAAGGGATGGCAAGTCTTGCTGTCTTGCCAGGAAAACCTTACGTCTAAGAGCTGACACTATGACCCTGACCCTCTAAGGCACGTTACATCTTGTTCTCCAGCCATCAAGCTTTAATGTCTGTTGTGTAATGCCATAGCAGTGATTCTTTCAGAAGATACCAAAGGCCACAGTTTTATTGCAATGTGACGTACACTGAAATCAATGATGGGGCCCTAGTTTAAACAAAACAATACATTTTTACACAGTTTGCAGCGTTTAGCAGTGGGGCTTTAGCTTCCTGTGAGTGAACATGCAATGGACATTTCTGAGCATTTCCGTGTGTAAAGTTTCCTAATGATTCTCCACTAAAACCTTAGTATTTATTTAAACACAACTACACAAGAAAATCTGCAAGACAAAGCCTGTATTAATTACACAGCAACAGTCATTACCAAGGCTTTCTCTCTCTCTACTGGTGCAGTGCTTGAGCTTGATTTTGCCATAAGGATGCTGGAAGAACAAAGTTTACAGTCAGTCAAGGCAGCTCTTAAACATTATCAGGCTACTCTTCCGAGTCAGGTTAACTAAATATTAGATTCAAGTAAATCAATTAAGATTACAGATTGGCTCAGTGATCAGAGTAAAGTTTGTATGACAGTTGCTTTTTATTGAAAGCAAGTAGCAACAACAGACTCATAGATAAATGTAACAAAATGCAAAACAAAACTGGTGCATCTTGCCAGAAATTACTTATTTTTCCTTAGGTTTTCATCCTGTCAACATTTTAGTAGCTTGGATAAGCCTAAAGATTTGTTTATTTTTTAGTAACTCTGTTGAAGCTCAGCAAAGACCAGTATTTTTTTAGCACTCAATATATTTTTTTTTAAAAGATACCTTATGTGGAGAAAAATCACTGCTAATTCCCCAAACGTTTTTTTAAAAATCTTCAAAAACACTCATAAACGTTTGCCAAAGCCAATGGAGCCAGAATTTCCATGGGTGCATCAGTACTGCTGCCACGCTAACTTACGCTTTGAGCTTGAGAAGTATCAAATCAACACTGAAGACAGATTTTGGTAGGAAATGCCCATGAAAGTCTCTGGCATTACAGAAAGCGCTCCTGACACCTAGCAAGCTGCAACGTTCCACTGCAGTCGTGCCTCCTGGTGCTTTAGGATGGCAGTAGTGTTACTAGCTGCTAGGATACCAATACTTAATCTATAGATAATAGATACTTACACTAAATAGCAAACACAGAACCTGCTTAAACGAAGTAATTTCACATGCATGCACAATTGAGTACTATTTTTGCAGATTAGCATTCTAGCAACAGCTACTAACTGCAACGCAGGAAGACTGCTCTCCTCTATAGAAGAAGAAAACCTTATCATTGCTTTCATAGAATCATAGACTCATTCAGGTTGGAAGAGACCCTTGGGATCA
>VZTM01040193.1:147046-183498 GCA_013400555.1 Jacana jacana
AGAACTGGACACAAGACTCAAGGTGTGAAACACAAAGTTGGAAAGGACCCACAAGATCATCTAGTCCAACTGTTCTCCTATGACCAATATGTACCCACTAAGCTACTAAATCATGTCTTGCAGCACCTCAGATTACAGGAGTGAGAAATGCACTGGAGGATTACACACTGGAGGAATACCTCTGCACTGGAGGATTACACACTGCAGAACAAGCAAACCAAGCAGCAGCACAGATTTTCCAAATTGCAGATTCTGCAAATGTAACTGTCCAGTACAAACTCCAGAACAGATATCAGCAACATGAAATAAACCTTACAAATTTCCTCTGTGTTTTACTGGATCACCTTGATGCAGAAAACACTAGTGTGGCCAGTTAACGAGAATGACTGACAGAACTGACACACTGCCACAGTAACGGAACTCATCTTTTGTATATTCCATATATTTTACTATTGTTTCAAAAATTACCCTTTTCTGCCTGAATCTTTCATGCCTCGGTATCAAGCCCAACACTTCATCAGAGCTGATGTCTTTGACTGTTTTCTTAGGATACCTTAATTAGGGTAAAGTTAAGGCACTTTCTGTGTTTCCTCCAACAGTGTACGATTTACCTTCAAAGACTGCATTGCCCATGTCTACCTGAAGGCCTAAAAGGAAGGATGGTCCTTGGATTAGAGCAAAGATGGAATATGTTGGAGCTGATAATTCACATTGTGGATGGCCCTCAGGCAAGTCATTGAATTAAGCCTGCACTTTACACCTTTCTGGTAAACTGTAAAAGAGTAACAGTACTTCTGTATCTCATAGGGTTATTAATAAAATAAATATATTAAAAGCTGAGAAACACCCAAGTTCTACAGGACCATGCAATCACCCTATATAGAGAAGTTACTGTCAAAGTCTGGCCACCCCCCTTTCAATGCTTTATGTGTTTGCTGGCAAGACCTAATATAATGTCTCCACAAAAAGTATCTTAAATTATAGCCAGAGAGCACACAGGGGATTGCACGATCTTTGTCTGGAAGAAGTCTAGCTAATTCAAACAGGCTCCAGAATTGCACATACGTATATACATATATATATTCTGGGATACACTGGAGATAAGCCTGAACTCTGAACCTCCTAAGCCTCTGCTGTCACTGCCAGAAAGGAGGAACCTTGACAGTAAATTTTAAAGTAGAGGGAAGGATCTCAGGGAATCGCCAAAGCAAGTGTCTCCCACAGACACGCCTCCTATCACAAATAAACAGATACAAAGGCAGAAGAAAAGGGATAAAGTAAGCTCTTTAGAGTGGGTTTCTGTATTCATTATTGGCAAATTAGTTCAGACTGCACTGCCTTGTGTTCTGCAAGGCCCATTCCCCAATAGATTCCCAATTAGCAAAAGGCCAGGTAGTCAGAGCCTTGCTGGAGCACATTGCAGTGAGGTTTTCTGAGGCAAGTAAGTTGGATTTAGTGCTCAGAAGATAGGGAGATTGAGAAATGCTTTCTGGAAATTAGAGCTCTGATGCCAAAATAATAGCTCAGGCCAAGGAACAGCTAGAAAAGGGGGACAGTGCAGTGAGCCCCAAGGCTCAATCAAATCTGAGATCTGAGCCCATATGAAAGCCAAGCTTAAGACAATAATATAACACATTTTCTCATAGTGCCAGACTTCAGTCACTTCCCATTCACCTTAAGTTGTGGCCTAGTCACATTTTCATGGTTGCATCCACAGGAAAAAACAATAGACAGAGACAAAAGGAGGGGAAAGAAGAGGAGGCCTGGAATCCCTGTCACCACTTCCTCCGTCCCTTTCCCCAGCTTGTTCCCTGTTGGGTCATCCCAGCTCTCCCATCTCATCCCTCACACTCTTATTTGCAAGGCTGGGAGGCCTGTCATCACCAGGGAGGCAAACTAGCACACCCCTCCCTCCTGCCTGCCATGGGAATACAGTATGTTTGCAGTCTCCCTTCCCATCAAAATAACTTCTGCTAGCAGATCTTCACAGGAAGGAGGAATGCTGCAGGACACATTCTGCTCCAGCAGAGACTAGGAATATAACCAGGTCAAGGCCTCTAATCACAAACTTCCCATCATTTACTTTTCTAGATTCTCATTAAGACTGAAGCTCAGCATCTCAGTATAGAGATATAGATGAGATCTTCAAAACATTAGGGCAGGTGGGAAAAGAGACATCTCTGCTGGATTGAAGAGAAAAATACTCGCTTTAAAAGGAGGACAACCCTCTTCCCATCTCAGTTCCTTTCTTTCCACTTCATCCAGTTTAGAGGACTTGTGTGATTCTGAGATCAATGCTGAGTTTCAGGTCTTACATTCTTCTGGAGGAAGGCCATAAGGAAATCAGCCAATCAAGTCAATAAAGCCCAAACCTAAGGGAGACTTTCTAATTTTCTCTCCTTTTTTTCTGAGCACTTGGGGAAGAAAAAAGAAGGACAAGTTTTCTGAGAGGAATGTTGTGGCTTAGGAGAGAGGGGAAATTAAATTTCCAAATTTTCATCCTCCCAAAAATCCTCTAAGGAAGGCTATTTCTTCAGTGGAGCAGCAAGAGCATTTTTGAACTTCCAAGGAAAGTAACAGGGAGATACCAGCGTGTTCTGAAGCCAGAAGCCGTTGAAGAAGGTTAATTGTCTTTGACTTCTTTGTGAACCGGGAAAATTGCTATATTTAATGTAAAAGAAAACTGAGAAACTCAGAGATCTAGAATTCTGCCACACAGATGAATTTTTGCAAGGTGGCTAGTTACTACTTATGAGCCACTTCATATTAACTGCCTTGTACAGGCACTTCCCTTAAGCACAACCTAATTTAAGGTAGCTTTGCTTTAGGAAAAGAGCTAAAGTACCTTTCACTGACAAGGAGGTGCTGCAGGGTAAGAGTGTGTGCATATGGTTAATCACAACCAAGCATCTGACATCTAGTGATTTGTTACTCTCTAGTCATTTATCTTGATGCCAAAGACTTGAGGCCCTGTGCCCCCACTGAACACCTCTGCTTCTATCCATAGGCTCTTTACAAGAGCTGAAACATCAGCATGATAGTAATCTGTCTCCTTGTAGAATCAGAGACATTTATGTACCTCAGAAGCAGTAACTGTACACATGGAAGGGATATTCTTGGAAAACCTGTAAAGTTTAGAAAAAATCTTAGGAAGGAAATACTGTCTGTGCAGCCATTCCCATGCTACGCTGCGTGACTGACCTCCTGACCTGCTCAGGATGGTTCTGTTAATCCTGCCAGCTGATCAGAATACAGATCCCCATGATTGCTGCCGGGGCCTAATTTATCCTGCATTTACAGACATACACGCACAGCATAGTCAAATTCTACTGCAAGGAGACCTGAGGGCAGGTTCTCAGCTCATGTAAATCATCAAGACTCCCTTTACTTCAGTTTGACACTTTAGTGAATAAACTACAGTGACTTACACGAACCAGGGCCTAACTGGCAAATACTGTGTAGCTGGCAGAGGCAGGATTTGATCTGTTACATCCTTGATAAGGACTAAAGAATGCTTTCTACCTAAAAGCAGACATCATCTTAGCTAAGCTGAAGGGTCCATCCATGGGCTAAATGGCTCCACCAACTCTTTCTCCTTTACAGAAAATTGTTTCAATAATTTTTCAGCATCCAAGCATGGGCTGGGGAAGGAGTGTGCGTGAAATGTTTCCTGACATATCTTGTTGTGTAGAAGCAATGAGAGGCTAATGGAAGATTCTCTTTTGCTTCTTTAAATAACAGGATAAACAGAGGAGACGTGATGTTCAGCAAAGACTCATCTCTTAGAATACTGCACTTAAATGCTTAACAATTGTCAGATGAAAAAAATCACACAGCTGCCCCACACAACTGAGGAGAAAGAAATAAACAGTTATGCTGACATGCTCTGACTCTGCATCAAGGTATGGTGTCTAGGCATTCAAACAAAGCCTGGACAATGAATGGAAATAGCTACAATGGCTGTTCCAGGAAGGACTGGCCTTATCCAGCTTTTAGTGAGGCATGAAATGCTCCTTAACCATGGAAACCAAAACTACAAATGAGGAAATAATTGCCTAATAAGAAACGTTTCTTCCTAGCTCCTTTGACAAATGGCTATATGTAGAACCATGAGGTTTCATATCATCCCCCATTCACATCAGCTGGGGACTCAACTCCATTTCTAATGCTGACAAATGTATGCCATATCCATACAGCTGGAATAGGCTCTGTGTGACCCCTGACTCAAGCAGACTGTCTTGGCCATAACACGTGAGATGGTCTTCCTTTTTCCACAGGACACCGAATTTGGCATCACAGATACGCTAGGAGCCCAAGGCAGGGAGTAAGGAAATGGGAAAGGATCCATCCATAGGTGTTTTCAAATTCCTGGGTAAAACAGATATGAAATTTGAAAAGGAAACAAAACTAGTTTTGGAATTCCTAATTCCTTTCTCACAAATTTACTCCAGCTCCTTTTGCAGGAACACTAAGTTTTAGGACCAACGAGGAATTCAGCTCACACAATCTGGCTGTAGCATAGTCTCAAGTGACTCCCGACTGCTCAAATTCTGCGATTTCACTCGAGTCTTCATTAGGTACAGACTGGGGCAAAGGGGCAAATATTATCAATTGGCTAAAAATGAAGCCCTGGATCAAATAAATCAACAGTTGTTAAAGGCAAGGACAGGTTTGCTTACCCAAGTTCAGAAGAAATAGAAGCTCTTCACATTCCAGGATAGCCTCTCAGTATTTTCCATTTTCATTTACATACCTTATAAAAATAGCCAAAGTTTCATGATGTATACCCAGAGAAGCTAGTCCCTGAGGACAGATGCAATTTTTGTTTACACGGAAAACCTGTCATAGGCACTAGGGGATACATGAGCATTACTGTTAGCTGTTTGAATTGTGTCCAAAAAAAAAAATAAATTAACTTTGTAATTAAAAAACCAAATCCTGCCTGAGGCTAGGCAAGGAAACCAAACAACAGCGCAGTAGATGCCCTGTTCTGGGGAAAGGAGCATACTATTTAGTGCAGCATCTGGCAGAGCCATGATCAGCACAAAACGGAGCTGCCTAAGAAAATGGCAAAGAAAAACAACAACAACAAATCCAGAGAAAGCAATAAAACACACAGTGAACAAAAAGTGACCTTAAACTCAGCAGTTTAAATGCACCAGGAGTCCCTTCAAATATTCTACCTTCTCCATCGGAGTCCCACAGAGCGCTGGAGCCCAGCTCAGCCTTCACATTTTTCCAGAGAGTTCCATCACTGATGTCCCAGGGCAGCCTGTTTCATTCCCCAAGGCAGCAGCAACTCACGGCACTTATTAATGATAACATGAAAACTAATGACAACTTCTGGCAGATGGCAGAGGTTAAGAATACCAGTATTGCAGCTCCACTGGAGCAGGTGCTGTATAACAACAGTCTGCACTGTAAGAGATACAAACTAAAGAACAATTGCAAGATAAACCACAGGCAAATGTTCTGTCCTGCACTTCTGGAATCATTTTAAAACAAATAAAAACAAGTTCAAGGAGTTCTTTATACCAGCAAAATGTTCCAAATACGTGGTAGCTTCTGGGTCAACCCTAAACTCGTGATGCCAAAAAATGTAAAATATTTTTCCTTCTCATTAAGCAATATCCATTTATTATCTAAAGAACAGTTTTGATGTGCCACTCACCATATTCTTGACTTCATTGCAGGTCAGAAAATCTGTCTCTTTGCAGGACAGGACAGCACAAAGCAAACTACTTCCTTAAACAAAATGTAACAATACAAGCTCTCGAAATACAAAAAGCTACTCCAGCAGTATCTGCTAATGTTCAGAAATGTTAACTTTTTGCACCACTTTATATGGGAACTCTTTGACAGACCCTCTGTAAGTTAAAAACCAGAATAAAATAATTTATGGCGCTTGTGTATCTATTGGCAATAATACTTACACAATTTTAATGAATTTGCTGGTAAATCAATAGCTCTGTTTCTGTTCTGCATTACAAGTATTACTGCATGTCAAATAAATCATTGTAATGAAGTTTGATGAGCAAAGAGTTTGATGGTGGTGTTCCATAATTATAAACATCAGCAGAAGGCTTTTTCAGATCATGAAAGGAAAAGTGCTTTGATGATGGCAAGTAAATTCCCTGATTAAAATGACTTTAGACATGTCAGGCAATGGAAGTCTTCAAATCTGGCCCTGACCTTTGCTCTTCAAAATACATCTCTTCATTAGTAAATTGCAATACATTTAATCATCAAATAATAAAAAGACACTGAATATCACAAAAGCCACAGCACACACTTGATTTGTTTATGCAAATTTTAGAGATGCAGTTGCTCAAGCTATTTTGAAGGTATCTGACTTCTAAGACACAAAACAGCCACATCAACCTGATGGAAGTATTTGTTGCCTTCATATGGAAAGAATCAAAGGACTGAAGAAATAAAGTATCAGCTGGAACAGACACCACATTATCGGGACTATAAAACATGATTTATTTTCAAGTTTCTCCTTGGCATAAGCATTATAAATTTAAAAGTCTAGTTAACGTTGGATCAGGTGCAAGATGCAACAGAAGTGAAAATCACATTCACCACTTACCCAGTATTTCATCAGATCCCTCCCATCTGCATATCAAATGAGCCCCTGAATGTCTTACACGCGTGAAGAAACCAAATGACCCAACTAAATAGCTCTTGCTGTGAACTGTAAATAATTTAAGTGTTCCCATCAAAGTATAACAGCAAACAAACCTGGTCAGTAACATCTGAACAGATGTGCAAATTGACTGCTTGATAATAAACAGGGTTTAGGCCATTATCCAACAGGAAAAAAAGAAAGAAAAAAAAAAAAGAAAAAGAAAATAAAAGGCTTTTACAGGATGAATAAGTTTAATTTTTGTCACTCCATAACATCCTGAAATACTACTATCTAATTCCAGTTATTATGTTTATTGTTCTTGGTTGCAACAATAAACTCCAATTACACACCGAAGACATTTTTCAGAACTCACACTAACATGAAACATTCCCGCTGCTCCTCCCTCCCTGTGTTTGTCCCTGCCTCCAACCTTGCAGTGTGTATGCAACTCTGAGGACACTTTGGAAATGACACAGCAGAAGAGCTGTTATTTCCAGCCTTTCTCCAAGACTGATCGTGAGATTTCAAGGATCTGTCAGACTGCATGGTCTGGAAAAGTAGTTGTCCTCTGCTCCGTTAGCTCAACCAGCACCGATGCAGGCTCGAAGAATTAGAAGCAACACAAAGCTAACCCAGAGAACTGCACTCAAGAATGTCTTCTCCTTCACCCTTCTGATCCAGAAAGGGCATACAGGAACTCAGCACTCCTCTGGCTTTCCACCTTTGTTACAGGTCCCTCTGGGACTTGGGCAAGGAAAGCAAATCTATCCTGAAAGCAGCATAATATACACAGCGATGCTAGAGGAACACTACACGAAAGCAAAGCTTGTTCCTGCTGAACAGTGAGAAAGAGGGCTCCAGGGATCTTTCTTACTAACCATAAGCTGTGGAAGCAAGCTATGAGAGACTGTAGATGCACAGAAAGGACAGTATCTATCCTCTGTCACACGTGTACCCCCCCTGGTCTTCAGCTGTATTTCAAAGATGCAAAAAGGAATTAAATGTTTATTTTGATAATTGCTCCACAAGCTGTATGTCCAGAAGGTCTCCTTCCAGAATAGCTGCAAGGCCAGCCCACCCCCAGCCTTCAGGATGGTGCTAAAGCTGGAAAAGTGTAGAGACACATTCTTCATCCCTAAGCCCACTTCAGGTGCCATTCCACACAGCAGATGTAATCCAACCACAGCAAAACCATAAGACATTTTCTAGCATAAAAGTCAGCACACATCAGCACAGAAGTCAGAGACATTCTCCTCACTGATAAAACCTCTGTGACAAAAAAACCTCACTTCAGAGCGCAGAATACACCCCGAACTTGCAGCAGCCCTATAAAGACAATAAAGGCCATGATATCTGATGGGTTTGTGGCATGAATTCTCTATGGCTGACTGCAGACGTGATTCATATAGCTAAACAGAAAACAGCACTCCTAAATGGGACCAGATAGATGGAGAAAGGCAAATACTCAGGGACTGGCTGAGATGCTCATCCCTGGGATGCTTAATCAAAGGAGGGAGAGGTTTAGCTGGAGACAAACCTGGCCCTGCGACTGGATTTAAAGGCATAGCAGGCAGTTCATTCCAAATGGTGAGGGCAGCAGATTGGAAGGGATAAACAGAAAGGAGTCTGGTGCTTTGGCTGCCAGAAAACATTGGAAATATGTTTTTAAATACTCTTAAGTTAAACTTGGCTCTTTTTTCCTCCAATCAGTAATACCAGTACAATGAGAGACAAACTAAAACAGCTGCCTATATTGCCACATCCAAGACATACTGCAGAGATCACGTCAGAGAGTCAACGGGCCAAATCCAGAGGTAAGTATAAGCAAGACAACAGGAAACCTATGGTGGTGCGACTTACATCACCTCCAAGAGCCCTTGGCCTATATGTCATCTCCACTCAGAGTCCCTCCAGCCTGGTGTATGCTTATCTGTGGCTAACTCACCCATCCTCATATTCTCTTCATGCCCCACCTCTGACTTTGGCTCTCTGCACTGATAGGCACACAAAGGATGTTTTGGGGAGCCCAAGCTATTGGGTCTGACAAGAAAACTGAACGTTAAGCATGTGCTGAATCCTGGAGGAGGGGAAGGAAGAGTGCAACTCTGGGAGCAATTAACTGGAATGTGAAAGAAAGTGGAACTCAAAGGGAAGGGACTACTTCAACTTACAGCATAATATGACTGTTGTATGTATAAATTACAGCAACCCATTGTAAATCATCCTAAAAGCACCCACATTAATAGGGAGGTACTTGTGACATGTCACTTCTGGGCTAGTCACAACTTCTGCCAAAAAACAGGGAAATGCTAAAGTTTTCCCAAGGTGGTTCCCAAGGACACTTGAGTATCTAACCCAGTGTTTCACAGGTGCTGCCTCGTGCAATTTCCCAGGGAGCTGGGAAGGCTGGTGGCCAGTCTCCATGTGTACCAGACCCAAACCTTTCCATTCACCTTCATGAAGCTGGGCAATTCTAACTGAAACTCAGCACAGACTCTTACGCTCCACTTCCAACATCCAGAATCATTTTAAGTAGCACCCAAAAGTTAGCCAAGTGAGCTAACATTTTCCTTTGAACGCATAAGCCTTTCGAAAGCTTAGTAAATTTTTATACAGTATTGGAGCGTGGTGTGCTTGCTACTTAACAATCCAGTTCTGTGCTGGATCTGTCACCACTACAGTAAAAAGTTTAAGTGTACAGTGTGCTTATAATAAATACTTTGCACAAAATTATTCATTCCACAGATGGGCAAAAGAGGCTTTAATGCTTACTTTGTTTGCAGAATGCTATATAAACCCTGCTAGTTACAGGCAAGAATATGGAAGTCGTTTTGTTCTATTAAATAAAGGAAACAAGGTTCTCATTTTAAAATTAATTCAATGAAAACTATTAAGTAGCTGGCTGTGAATGCTTTGGGAATTTATATATACACACACACATATACATTTTTACCTGATACTAATTTCCCTCCCCACTTACCTCTTAAACAAACACACTGTTAACCGCATCATTTCCAAGGAGCTCTGCATGGGAAGAGCTTGCAGGTTAAGACAGAATGGTAACATCCACTACCTAAATATTGTAGCCCTACCAGTAGCTTCCAGGAGGCACAAAGGGAGCATAAACCAGAGGGGTTTCTCCTGGCAGATGCAATTTGATCTCTCCCATAGTCATGCTGGTTTAATACTGATAACTGAGGAGGCACAGCCTCCTCTTGCCTCAATATCAGCATCATTTGGGGAATTAGGCCAGAGTGAACTTTTGGTGAAAGCATAAGATCTGGGTGCTTGTCTGTGCTGGGTGTTTGCCTTGACTTGAGCTCCCCTTCACTGAGCAACTGAGCTTTTGTCCTGAACTGAGCAAGACATAGAATCATACAGGTTGGAAGAGACCCTTGGGATCATCGAGTCCAACTATCAGCCCTACTCTACAAGTTCTCCCCTACACCAGATCCCTCAACACCACATCTAATCTACTCTTAAACAGAGTCAGGGATGGGGACTCCACCACCTCCCTGGGCAGCCCAATGCAATGACTGACCACTCTCTCTGGGAAGAATTTTTCCCTTATGTCCAGCCTAACCCTACCCTGCTGCAGCTTGCAGCCATTCCCTCTCCTTCTATCGCTAATTGCCCGTGAGAAGAGACCAGCACCAACCTCTCTACAATGCCCTTTCAAGCAGTTGTAGAGAGTGATGAGGTCTCCCCTCAGCCTCCTCTTCCTCCAACTAAACAATCCCAACTCCCTCAATGGCTCCTCACAAGATTTATTCTTCAGGCCTTTCACCAGTTTCATTGCCCACCTCTGCACTCACTCCAGCACCTCCAGATCTCTCTTGTGCTGAGGTGCCCAGAACTGGACACAATACTCAAGGTGTGGCCTCACCAGTGCTGAGCACAGGGGGACAATCACCTCCCTACTTCTGCTGGTCACACTATTCTTTATGCAAGCCAGGATGCCATTGGCCTTCTTGGCCCCATGCCTTCTGCAGCCTGTTGTGGGCTTATGATACAAACCTAACTAAATATTTTAACTGTTTTTTTCTTGCAGGAGGTTCTCAGCTTTCCAAGAGCAAAGGTGCTGGCTATGAAGTTATACTATATATCTGTGAATACAGGCTTTCTCTTTCTATCCTCATCTGCTTCTTTAGTTTTCCTACTGAACATCAAGCAGGACGTGTGATAACATTATTCCTGAACAACCCAATAGTGACTGTGTGAGGCCACAAATGATGGGTTATTTATCCAACTCACAAGGAGATTGAGGATTTGGGGAAAAGAGAGCTTCAGTTTAAATAAAACCAACTGTTTATCAAGAACTACAGAACAAAGCAATAGCCAAAAACTTAGAAGAAATTCATGCATGTAAGTAGGAAATGTCACTCCTGTTTTTAAACACTTCCATAGAACTCATATGTATCCATGCCTCTTTGAGCTTCCAACAACACATTTCTAATCTGTCGTAGTACAAGTCACACATCATAAAAGGCAATAATAACATGGCCAAAGTCGGAGATCCCCGCACCACTCACAAATACCCTACTGTGGAGCTTTTCTTTCTCTTGAATGGTGCTTCCCATGTCTCCTCTATCTCTCAGGGCTGCGTATTAACTTCAGAGACAAATTCTGGCTTAAATTAAGATGGTTGTATCAGGATGAAATGCTCATGTCTTTGCAAACTATATGGATAATATATCAAATCTTTAAGCTGGCAGGGTTTTTTTCTACAGCTTCACTGCTGATTTACACTATCTAATGATCTGTTTATTCTCTGGATTGTGCATCGTCCACAATGGTTTAAATTACTCATCTGCTTGCACTTAAGCATTTGGCCTCTATAAAAGACGTGATAGGTAAGTGCAATGCAAATGTTCTTTCCAACAATCAGTGCCACCCGGGTCAAAATTTCATCTGGGTAAAGGCAGTTCAAGCACACAGATTTATGCCACCTTTAATAGAACCCTTTGGTGAGGATCTGTGGAAATCCAGGGAAACCCCAATAGTCACATATGCTCAGACACAATACCTCAGCAGAGCTCGTCTATATTCTTACTGAGACATAGCTAGGGATCCAAATAAAATTGAATTAGCACATCCAGGGAAGCAACAATTATATACTTACCTCAATCACACCAAACCTAAGCATCTGGAAGCTGGACTGGATCATTTAGACCATTAGGAATTTAAAACCATACAGAATCTTAATGCAATGCTTTTTTTTTTTTCCTAGAATAACCACCTGTATTGTGGGTTGGAGCTAAACGTATGCAGAATGACCTAGAGCCTCACCATAACGTCTTTGTTACTGTGGCAAACCTGACAGATGCCCTTCAGCACACAAGATACATCAGTAATTTAACATCATGAAACAAAATGGCAGGCAGAGGGGAATAAAGGAGAAAGAACAAGAGAACTATTGTTAACATCACTTAGCATCTCAGAGAAAGAAAAAGAAAATGCAAGCATGTTTTCTTAGGAAATAACAATAGCAATTCTCTTTGTCATCTAATTCCCTGTTGGCTTTATTCCTTTCTAGTAGAGACTTAGATGAGGAACATCGTGCAGATGAACTCAGTGAGGGCCTGGTATGTGTTTGTGAAATCCAGCAAAAGGGAGGGAGGTAGCTGTCTCGGATACAGGAAAATAACCTAACGTGTGAAGGCACGACTGAGGAGGGATTCAGGGGATAATAGGATTAGTGATAGTGATAAATGATCAGGGAGAAAGCAAGTTACCAGCTTTCCTGAAGACAAAGCAAAAAGTACTATACCCAAATCAGAGGCACAAACAGCAGGATTCACTCAGGACATGATACGATCTAATCACTGGGAGGAAACGCTGAAGATTTATCCCATCCATCATTTATCCTCTCAAAAAAAAACCAACCAAAAAAACCAACTGAAAAAAACCCAAACACTAAAAACCAAGGGATATCGGCTCCTGAATATAAAACAACCCAGAATTGCCTCAGTATAATCAGGGACAAAATCCAGACAGAGTGGACCGCGTAAGGGAATAGGAAACAGGCCTGACAGCTGTGAAAAGCTTCTTAGTAGAAGGTCAAAGGAGAAATGAAGGTAGGTGCCATCACAGCTATCATGCACTAGAATAAATAAAAGTATCACTTTAGGGCATATGCTTTGGAAATATTAAGGGGCAAAAAACATGGAAATCTTCAGTGCCGTTTTCAGAGCTGCTTTTCAGGGAGGAGCTGCCCTTTAAGTTTGAGTGACTAATGGCAACGAATGTAATCTGGTTTTTATTTGCAGTGCCAGGCTCATTTGGCTTGTGTAAAATGCAGCCCTTTGTTTGGTAAACAAGCAAATTAAACTGGTGATCCAGAGAATCTTGGAAACTTTACTTAAATAAAGGAGCCTCTCTCTCTCAGTCATGACTTAAAACCCATTGGAAGGTGTTTCCAGATGTTTATCAGGGGCTTTACTGTCAAGATCAAATAGCTAATCTTTGCTAATATGGTCATGGTATATTAAAAATAGTAGTGGATAAACACCTATTTATTCATACAGTAACAGTGGCCTCAATTTCTTGGTCAAGCTGTAACAGTGCTGTCCAATGTATAATACATGAGTTAGTTACATCATTGGAAATAGCCTCCAAAAAACCCCCAAAAGACCAGTACCTGTACCAGTGTTATGATAGGAAGAGTAATATGAAAAAATAAACAGGGCAAGAAGAAAGAAAAATACGCACAGCAAGAACTGTAAAACCCCTGAAAAAATCTCACTAAGACTTTTTAAATCTTAGGGAAAATGAGCTAAGACTTATGCTGAACCCTGGGGGGAATATTCCACACGAGAGGTTCCTCCCAGGCAATGAATACGTTCCTGCCAGCCAGGGCTACACACTGGCATCTCAAAAGGCACAAGGCAGAACCACACAACATCAACCTGCTTCAACTGATTTATGCCCATCTACTCACACTGCCAGCCTGCCCGTACAGAAGTGCAAATATTCCCCAATATTCATTTGAAGCTCCCTTTGTAACCAGGGCATATGCCGTGCCTTACTGATACAAGTTGCCTGCCCTAAAATCACCCAGAATGTGAATGCAAGCGCAGCTGCTCATACCAGTCAGAGCAAATAGCTTTGCTCTCACCAGATCTCAGCATCCCTGGGCAGAGCAGAGGTTGCAGCAGCAAAGCCTGAGAGCTTCAAGTGTGTCTGCAGCTATTTCAAGGAGCATCCTCATCAGCACTGACTAGTTCCAGACTGTGGAAAATGCAATGCTGAAAAAACCACACTGATTCTCATTCTGCAGGTTTTCTGGAAGATAAGTTATGCAAAAATGTCATCCTCTAGCTCCCTGGGCAGAGATGCTGCTTAACATCTCAGACTGGACTGCCTTCAGGTACTGACAGAAGTTGGAAAATACTTGCTACAGAAACTAAAAGCTAAACAATACTGAGACACCCTGAGGATATCATTGGCCAAAACGCTTGCTTTTTCCCTTTCTGGAGAAACTAAGGAAGCAAAAGCAGGATTCCCTCTGATGCATTATCAACAAACCACTGTGTTGAACTCCAGGCAGTTGCACATATTTAAATGCACAATGAGCATTTAAAGGAACTGGGGAAGATCTAATCTTGGCCCAGAGGCGTACAAGATGAAATAACACATTCTTAAAGACCAAGGTTAATTTGAGAAACTGGCAGTCAGAAAACACATCTTTCTATCTACAAACGGAATCAACTGTTAAGCAACCAGAGACATGATAAACCTAGAAGCTCTTAGCATTATTTTCAGAGGCCTGCTTTTCACAGCAAGGCTGGAACTGACCCTGATTTATGCCTAAACAACACAAAGTCTGACAACCTGAAATATGCAAAATGAGATAAATTAAAGCAGGGTCCTTCTGAGCTAAGACACCTCCCTCCATCTCTAGCAAGTAACACAGTGAAGTACACATGTAAATGCATTTTATCTATTCTTTCTCATTATGAGGTTAGGCTCAAGACAGTAACAAGCTCTATTGTGAATTGTTTTGGTTTTATTGGCTTAAACTTGATCCTCAACATTTGGATTTTTTTTTTATTTGATTATACACACGCTTCTCAGAGAGGAATGCAGGGGGCTGGCTCCAGCTTTCAATTAGGATGATGAGATTACCTTGAATTTTCTAATGCTGCAGCAATGCCTTAAGGTGAGGATGGGGTAGCCCCTTTGCCCCAACATCACCAGAGGAATGTGTGATTTCTAAGAATCTACATGTGCTAACGCTTGCTGTTTGGATATTAACTCGCAGTGCAAAACCAGCAGCCAAAACACAAATTAGAGCTAGTGGTAAATCGACTCCTGATCTGTTTGGGACTCTGCAATTAAATCCCCCAGGAATTCACTGTAATATTTTGGCTGCTCAGTATGTTGCCTGCATACGTGGTCACAAGCAGACAGTAAGACCAACACCCTACTAATGAGCAAAATACGAAATACCATGATAGCTCAAGAATTAAACTCTGCCACAAACTCATGCAGTTGTCCTTCTTTTTCCTTCCCAGACAAATCATCAGCTGTTAGGGGGAGGGGGGAATTTATACCTTTTTCATCTCCTGGATCTTCCCTAACCCAGCACGTTGCCAACACCATGTTAACGGTTTTTGAATATGCCCCTGAAGAACAAAGATACTCCTTTTGCCAGATCCCAGTATTTACAAGCAAGCCCAAATCTGTGAGAAAATTCAATTGAATGCAGATGGCAGGAAATTCCTCTAAAATGACAGTGGCCAAATTCAAACCACAAGACATGAAAATAACCCAACGTACTAGACATGAAGAACATATCTTATAGATTTTTCCTCATGCAATTCACAATCTGTGATTGATTACTGGGAAGACAGACTGCAGATTTATTGGACTTCTGTAGAACAAGTATTCCATTTGCAACAATTAAATCTTATGTAGTTGAAAAATAGGTTGGAGGAACCAGTGGATGGCTCTGACACTGAGGAATGCATTTCTAGGTTGTCCGTAAGACTGTTGCTTGTTTAATTTTGCACTACACCCCACTGTGCACTGATTTGTTTAGTGTAATTAACAGGGCTGACTCAAAATTTTTTGTCATTGTATCAGAAAACCAGACCTGAGAAATATTATTTTTACTGCTACAATTTCTTTTCATTTTTTTTTCAATGACACATGTCAGTCTTTTTGTGATTTAAGTTAATATTTACATGCTCTTAAAAAAAAAGTCATTGTATACATGGCACCATAACATGCAGCTGGAGCTGAACAAACTACAGTGATGCCTTAAGCTCAGACATGGACAAAGCTGAAGCAGTCTTCCACAATGAAGGGACCAACTACATGGTGGTGGCTGGACTGAGCTAAATCCCAATTCACTGAGACTTGAAGAATTTATACTTTGCTGTGTCTGCCATAAAACTCAAGCTTTCTGAGGACAGAAAGGTGTGGTCTGGTATCAGACAAATCCCAACGACCTGAATCAGAGGAAACAAAATGCTATCTTCTCTCCTTCTCAATGCCTCAAATCCAGTTGACCAGGGAATTCTGAGGGGTGGCATAGTTGCTCATAGCAGGGGTGCTCCAGTCCTCTGATCCTCTTTGTGGTCCTTTTCTGAACTCACTCCAACAGCTCCATGTCCTTCTTCTCTTTGGGGCCCCATAGCTGGACACAGTACTCCAAGTGAGGTCTCTCCAAAGTGCAGAATCACCTCCCTTGGCCTGCTGGCCACACTTATTTTGATGCAGCCCAGCATACAGTTGGCTTTCTGGCCTGCACGTTGCTCTCTCTTGAGCTTGATCCATCCAGCTCTACTGTGCTTCCCTGAGCCTATGGAGTCCAAAACTACTTTCCTGATATTCTCTTAAACTGACAGCTTCTCCCTCTTCCTTTATTCTCATGCTTAATACCTGTTCCTTTCCATCAGTCTGCTCTCACCTCTAAGTTCAGAGTTTAGAGGCAAACTCCAAGTTTGCTCAGAATGTGGTGGCTTCTAGAGGAACAGGAGTGTACTGAGAAACAAACTGCTCTCTCAGAGCTGGAGCAAGCCATCTGGACACTACATGGCACTACCTCTCCACAGAGCACTCCTGCCTCTCAGGAATTTCCTCCTGCTTGGGACCTAACAGTCTCCAGCCCAGGCCTGCAGCTTCTTTTCCCTGGCAGCAGCAGCCTATGACTCTCAGGTGTACTCTTCCCATTAGGTACCATTCCTCTCACTGTCCCTCGAACAGCTTTTCTCTCACCACCTAGACGAATACAGCTCTTTCCCCTCAATTCCCAATACATCCCCCCCTGCTGAGACAAGATAGGGCAGCAGAGACTTCATGCTGGCCTTGGTGGCACGCTATGCCTGCTTTCTGGCTGCAGTGTGCGCTGTGCACACAGCAACAGACAGAATCTTGGCAGTCCCTTCGCTCACTGCACCGACCCGCAAAGCCCTCCCCGGCCTCTTCCACTCCATATCCATTTGCTTTCATGGGAATTGGAATTTTGCACGCACATCGAACGGAAAACAGAAATCCTGGCTAAGGCCTCCAAAGCCTACTTGCCTAATAGCACACAAACCAAACAAATGCAAACTATTTTCAAATAAAATACCATCTTCTCACAGTCACTGGGAAACAGGTAGCAAAAGCAGCAGTTTGGACCATGATCAGGAATTGGCAGACTCTCCTCCGGGCAGAAAGAGATACACAGCGCGGATAATCCGTTATACAATAACCTGGTGCAGTGCTCAAACAAGAGCTGCCCAAATATGCTGTTAGGCACCACTCTCTGTGCTGGCTTTATGAGCAACAGTAACTTCTATGCTGGGGCTAGCAATACCTCCTTTTTTTTTTCTATTTGTTGCCAGGTACTTTTTAACATAGCTGTGAGAGCCTGCAAAAATATATGCCTTGCAGGCAAGCTATCTCTCTCTCTGCCTTTATCCTCCCCCTTCTCCCCACACTTCCTTTTTTCAGAGTAATTCTTCAAACTCAAAAGTCCAAGGAGATCTCCATGGAAAGAACAGTGAAGGCACGAAAGCAATTACAAGTGAAATCATGCAAATATAAACAAGTCTGATTCTGATCTTTCAGCTAATTTATATGGGTAGGAATCCACCAAATTTACTGCTGTTGTTTCCAAATGGCATTGAAAAATGCTATATCGGAATTCTGATTTCTGTGTTAGTGCTTGGAAAGATAATCAGTCGAATAACTATTCCAATGCTTTAAAACTGCACTCAAAGGCCTGCCTGTAGAAGAATGTGAATCCCTTGCACTTGGTATCTTGAAGCGAACACTACCAAATCAGAGTGCTGATCTAAGAGTAAAAGTAATGCTATTTTGACTCACTCGTTTTCACTGAAGCCAATGAAAACCCTCCCACTGAGCTAAATCAGACCCTTTTAAGGATGACAAAGAAAATCTGGTGAAAGTTAGCAGGAAAGTGATATGATTAACATCTGCCTTTACCATCCACAAGAGAAAACTGGTTCTGTGCCTGACCCTGTGCTTTAGGTAACACAATTTTTCAAGACTTTTTTTTTTTCAAATAGGACCCACTGAATCCCATTGCCTAACCCTGAATTTCTTTTTTACCTCTGATCCTATAAACTCATGTTCTAGCTGAACACAACTGCCAAAAGACCATCCAGTCTTGATTTCAGGAGGCCAAGAGCCTATACTTGTTCCAGGGATTCTTCACATCTTTTATTAAGAATTTATGATTATTTTAATTTTATTTGTTTGATCTCAGTTCCAGTACTCAGTTCTTGCTACACTTTTCTCTGATGCATTAAGGATCCTTTAATGAACAGTGTGCTTTCTTGTCATTGAATCACTTAACCTTTTTGATAAGCTAGAGGGTAAAGTCCTCACATTGAGGAAGGTTTCTTCCTCTTTAATGACCTTTCTGCAACTTGTCATCATTTCTACTGGGAGCAACACCATGCTGTGAAACACTTGCTGTACATATTGCCATTGCTCCCCACAGATGCAGAACCACCTAGAAAGTTCACACTTTCTAGGACACGGTGCCCCTCCTTTTCCAGATATTCCCTGCCTACCTTCCTTGCTTCCCCGGCAGTAGCCAGATGCAGTAACAAGAAGTCCTAAAAGTCACTTTTTCTCCATGTGTTTCAACTTTTCAAGGGATTGACACTCAACCTGTTGCACCACTCTGCTCTCACGGTTATTTGGCAGTGGATCGACCTTCCCAACATGCAGGAAATTCTAACAGCAATGGTTTTAAAGCTCTACCCTCAAGTATTAAAAAAACTAACCATTCCATATGCAAAGCCACTGGATCCACCTACTTTTTACTTGCTACTGTCAGCTACTCTAAGCCAGTACTTAATCTGTTTAGAAGATGTTTCAGCAATATCACATAATGTGTGTTGGGGTTTTTTTGGTTTTTGATTGTTGAGGTTGTTTTTTTTAAGAAAACCTCAATCCATTAACCTCATAACCTCATGGAAATCTGACATCAGATTTCTTGGACAAGATACACTTTCCTTACAACCACACCAAACTAACTGTATGCCTATTCTTCAATACTTCATCAAGCCATGATATTGCCAAATATGAAGTCCCAGCAGCTGGCCTGCCACCACCCTATTTGTTTACTTTTCATATTGGCCCAACATCCATTTTATGCTGCACTTTTACAGCAATGCTGTCAGTAAAAGGTTGAAGCATGAGGAAAAGAGCCATGCTGCTGTGCTGTCTGCTTACTCTCCCATGGAGCCATTCGGTAAATACCTAACTCCAGTGATGTACATTAACAGCAGTGTCCAGCAGCAATCATGCAAGTCAAGGCTCCTTTGTGTCAGAAATGGGACAGATGATACCCACCGATTTTGTACACACTGATCAAACAGCAAGGCAGGTGAAAAGGTGTGAAGAGGAGGAAAGGAAAACTAAAGTGGGTTGTGTGCCCTGCCCACAGTCAGCCAGTCAGTCAATAGCTGCTCTATATCCAGGGAATGTACTGCAGCAGCAACTGGGGCTCTGAGAATCTACCATAGCCATTAAACGCCTTGGGAAAGCTGTCTGCTTTGGTTGCTATTAGTATAATTATTTTAACAAGATAAGGAGAGCTCTGAGAAATTCCCATTACCCTATAATTTCTTCACTGCTTCACAGTGAGCCTTGGAAGAGACTTTCTCCTATGGTTTACTCTCCCTCTGCTGCAGAGCCTACACTCAGAGCAATCTTAACTCCTGCCAGCACTGCAGCCGGAGATGGGATTCAGACACCTCCCAGCTGTGTGCATCAATAGGATGAATTCACTGCAGATCTCTCGGGTCAGCGTGGGCTTCATTCAAACTTGTGCAGGAGTAAGCAAAGCCAATTGAGTCATACACAACCTACTTCCCACAGAACCATCAGCCTCTGAGGATGACACAGTTGCCACTGCTGCAACACCATTTTGTGTCACGCTTCTGATCCCCTGTGACTCACCCCCACGTTTTCCTGTGCACCCAGCTATCTTATCCCTGCAATTCCTTTGTCCCAGTCTCTCTGCTTCCTGGCCATGCTGAGGGCAGCACACAACAGTTATGTGGAAATGGTTATCTGGTCACTCACCTCCCACTGCGGAAGCAGGGAAAGCACCAGGATAGCTCTTGTCTTCAGAGCAGACACTGGGAGAAGGAAGAGATCACTCCACCTGGTCAGAGAAATAATAGGAAAGGGAAGGAAAGGCCAGGAAAGTAAAAAAAAAATTACATTGGGTTTGGAAATGTAGAGATGTAGAGATTGTAGAGATTCATCTGGGGAGAAAGAATGGGAGACACATCCTAGGAAGGTGGTTGGAGGGAGGAAGGCAAATGGACAGCAATGGTCCTACAGAGCTCACTGCTGTTTGTTGTTTAAAAAGGGAAGCAGGAGTAAATACACAGGATGAAGTTAAGGAAGGAAAGCAGGAAAATTCAGCCTGGATGAGAGAGATCTATTCAAATACACAGAAGTTACTCTAGAAAACATACCCTTGGTCCTGTGCATACATCCCTAGTAAATCTGCAGTACTGAGAAACTCCTCCCTGGAAGGAAGAACATCATTTGGACAAACAACTCTTCAGTCGTTGTTTCTTTCCTTGAGAGATGTCACAATAGGGGACACTGTACAACAACTTTGTATATAAAGTCCACGAAGGAGGGCCAAGAGGTTTGTGGACTGATTTTCAGTGCCCGTTTCCCCACTTGCAAATAGCGACAACTTTATACCATGAGGGTAAAGTAAACTTTAAAAAGAACCAAGGCAGCCTGTAATAGAAGATTCTGTTAAATGTACAGAATTCTGTTGTTAAAGTGGGAGAATTTCTACAGGAGCAGAGATAAGGACCACCACCCAGCAACAGAGCTAAAACGAAAGGCTGAGGACCTCACATGACAATCCCTGCAAGATCACTGCTGTGTTTGCAGAATTGCCTAAGTAAGCTCTTTAAGGGACACACACTTACAGTAAGTGATGTCTAACTTGTGTGTGAATCACCCCTCTCCCCATTCCCTACTTTTTGTAAAATAAAAATAAAAGGCACATCTGTACTGCTCTTCTTTGCACAAATAACTCAGATACGTGCTAGCTGGGCACTCACAACACAAATACTAAAATTAATGTTGCTTGTGATGACAGCTTCTGCAGCATCTAGCTGGAAGCCCTGCTGGGGAGCTATTCTACCAGAAAAAGTGAAGGTATAGTCATCCTCTGTGGCCTACTGCTTTATGTCCTCTACAGTCTGCATTTTTAATTGTGCCAGCTTTTTTCCTTCTGCCTTAAGCTGCTTCTTGCCCAGACACTGCCAGCATACTCGTGGATCTTGGTAACCCTGGTAAACACTCAGATATTACTGAAACCGGGGTACAAATGCGTAATTTGATTGACCACGCGGGCAATACTCAAACACCTTCCATACCCAGGTGAACAGAGACGAAACAGTGCCTGTGCCCACAGTGGGTAGGGTCTCCAGCATCTCAAGCCTGGAGCCAGAAGGCACTTCCATTGCATGAATTACAAATTCTTCTTTAGGGAAAACAAAATAAACAAACAAAAAAACCCACCTCAAACCAGAGAGGCTGGAAACCTTTAATAAGTACTGATGATGCCTATCTATCAGAGGTAAGAAAAATTCAGGAGCAATTACAGATCCCTGGAGGGGAACAGATAAAAGTGAACAGGAAATTACTAGAAGAATTCCAAAATCCTGGAACTGGGAGCAAGATTTCTAGAATGTGCTGTAAGAGGGTCAGCATGCATTAGCACAAGCAGCATCGTGGCATGTAAACCCTGACATGTTACTGATGGTCTCAGTCAGCTTTGGGCACATGCTGAAGAACTGGAACAGTCAAGTGAGCCTGATCCACTGGCAAAAGATGACAATGTGGATGTGCTGTCAAGACCAGCGATGCTATGGAGCAGGGTTTGCTTTTCCTGAACAGCGAGTCGCTTTCCCTGGGCTGGCTGGGCAAAATGGTGTGCATTTAGATAACAATGCCTTTCTCTGTGCATCAACTGTGTGATGGGGCGTTTGCTCAAGCAGCTCCTGGAACTGTCTCAAGATCATAACAATTCTGCCTAGTCACACTGTAACGCTGTTTCAGTCATAATTCAAAAGCTAGATTCTCTCTTGAAGTGCTTCTGATGCCATTCTCCTTTCCACGAGCAAACAACAAAGCAGCCATTTCAGTTTCTGTAAACATGTTTTTCTTCATGAGCTAGCCCGTTTGGTGTGCATTACATGCCATGCTGGCACAGGCTGGGATGTCTTACAAAAACGCTTTCCACTAATTCTGGAATCTTGCTACTCTGAGGGAATGCTGGGTTGCACAAGAGAGGCATCGAGAATTAATTCTGCCTTTTCCCCCACAATTTCAGATAAGAACTGGTTTTATGTTAATTGCACATTCCATTTTTACAAAGTCCTTGGGTGTGAGTCAAAATTTCAAAAGAACTTCTTCCTTCTTCATTTTTGTAGAAGAGGAGGAGAAAATGATAATATTTAAATAAAGCAAAATGAGTACTTACTAGGCTGAAGCAGAGAACACTAACTCATTACACAATGAAGTGGCCACATTCTGCCTCACTAACTGAAACTAGAATAAATACAGTGGGTACCGTGAGACTGAATGAAAGGGAATTTTAAACCTAAAATTTGATATAGGCAAGAGATCAGTAGATGACTGGTGCAGGAACTTGAAAATAAGCAAAGAAGGAAAATTTTTTGCTTAGCAAATGGGAATTTTTTGCATCTGAAAAGTGGAATTACCGTTGATTCCACTGAAGTGTATTTACTTCCCTCTCTAGTCTTCTTTAGGCCTGATTTTTACAAACCCTCTAATGGAGCTGGCAGAAGACAGAGTCCCTGACACAGTTTTGATGAAAACTTCTTGTTAAACTAATTGTTTCATTTTTGCTCTCATTTATCTATTAATGAATATTCCGAAGTTTCCACAGGGGATCCCTTGTCAGACCATTCTGACAAGAAACCCTGTTTTTCCTAATACTGCTTACAGTACTCCAGAACTGTGTGTGCTATGATCTGAAATACAGTCAGCACTGCAGCTACTCTGTGAATCTTCCAAACGATGCCACTTCCCAAGATGAATGCAGCATCTAACTCCTTGTCTGTCATCCCTCCCCCTGAGCTCTCATTCCCCCACTTTGTACAGTTTCTTCTGAAGCCAGCAAGGCTCCCCAAGATGCTGCCTGCAGTAGCATTACTGACCAAGAGGACATTTCAGAAAACACAAGTATACAAACCGTTGTGTACTATGGCTAATAGATCACAGAAGGAAGCTGAATATAAGGTTCATTGAAAGTCAGTGAGCTTTGTACTAGTCTGTTTTAGGAAAAGAATTTTTGATGCTAGTTTTGATTCATGTGGATTTCCTCTCGGCCTTTATTTAGATTTGTCATGTCCATAACAACTCCGTATCTGGCCTTTTGTGCCAAAAATACCAGGCTGGCACCATATTTTTTTGAAAACTAATAAAAATAGGTCACTACAGCTTACCCAAAACCTTACACTTAAATTCACTTCTGAATTAATTCTGTCTTATTTGGGAGCACCAGAGCCTTGCATGAGAGTCAGCAGAGACACACACAGCTCCAGGTCTTAGGTGGCTGAATCAACCTTTGGGAACTATCTCTGTCTTTTCATTAGCTCCAGCACAAGCCTACAGATTTGGCCTCTCACCAGAGATGGTTTTAATTTGAAAGTCTAAATTTAGCTGGGATGCCACTACTAAGATATCTTAATCCAGAGGGACCTTATGATGCATTTGATTCTTCAGCTGGAACAAATCCCTTATTTTTATCTCCAGAATCACTAAGCTATATTATTTTTATTCTATAAATACAGGCTACAGTTTTAAAATGCACGTTTTGCAACCAGATACCTATAAACAATCTAAACGTAAAGAATTTTTCTTTCCTAGAAGCTGGCTTTTCATCTAAGTGCAGGGATTAAGGCAAAGAATGTAACTTCACTGCATTTTGTTTTGAAACTGTTAGTCCCATTCTTGCGTCTCACCGTTAAATGTTGCTTTAGACGAGTGGGAGAGCCAGGGACCCGCTGTATGAACAGCAGCAGCAGCATCCTGTGTCTCAGCTCCAGCACACAAATGCAGAGCGATGCGGCCGAGCTCAACAAGTGAAAAATCCCTCTAGTGGGGTGACACCGCAATCGTAAACTGAGCACAAGAGTGGCCTTGCTTGGGCTGCCTCACTGCAGCGGGTTCCCAGCAGCACGCACTCTGCCCTGCAGCATCCTAAGCGAAGGTGCTGCTCTCAGCTTGTGTACCACAATGCAGGCTCCAGCTCATTTTCACGGTACAAATTCTTGCCTCTTCATGTTTCAAGAGTTCACACTGTCTGACGGGAAACTTTCACACAATGTCACCTCTTAAAATTAATTTGACTTCTGTTTTGAAAATGTTCTGAACTCAGAATCTAGGAAACAAAGACCCCTCAAAGCTAACTACAGAGAAGGTAAAGAAAGGCAAGTTTTCTAACAAAGTTCTGCCACAGGTAATAACTCTTCTGCTGCTGCTCACATTGTCCTTATTATCCAAACTCTCACTGCACTTACCCAAACTCCTATCTGCTTCAGCAAGAGCAGGATCAAACTGTTCGGTTACTGCTGTACACGTACCTTAATAACTGAATGGAAGAGCTTTACAGCCCAAAGCATTTCACATTGCTCTGAGACGGCACAGGTATTGTAACACAGCTCAGCTGAGTATTGTGTTTCCAACAGCCACAATCCTACCTATTATCTCTGCTCTTTAGTCTTAAATGAAGTCAACTCTAGTTACACCGCAGCATTTACTCCAAAAGCATCTTACTTCTTGCTGAGCACATTCTTTGGGCCACCAGAGTGCTTTAATGCCAGATGCACAGTTCTGTATGCAGTAATGGGTTTCATGAATTATAAACCCTTATGAAGGAGCAAAACAGTCTCTCAACTGCCCCTTGAAACAGTGAATGAAACACAGCAAAAGAAACATCCACCCACTGGGCTCATGTCCATGCTGTGATAGAACATCTCACAAAGATCAGTTTGGCACTGCATACAAGAAACAGCTGTAAAATGCTGAAGGAGAAATCCTTGTTTAGAGTGCAATTAGAATGTGCTTTTCTTGCTTAAACAGATTGTGACGTGAAAATAAATACACACAGGAAAGCTCAGAGTTACTGCTCAGTTGACTAGACAGGTCTCCTATGGCTTGGATTGTTCAGTGACAACCCCTGCCCTCCCCTAAACTCCTCTCTGTTCTCAGCATCAGTCCATAGATGTGTATCACCCTGTTTCAAGACATCACTATTTGATGCAGCTCCCTCACTGCAGTCCAATTCCTTTGCTTCTCAACTCGCACACCACTTGTTTCTCCCTTCCAGAAGGTCACTGAAATCCCTTGAGGCAGACTAAGTTATTCAGGAGACAAAGTCTATCACATGGGACATGAATAACCCACAACAACAGCCCCATGATACTTCTGTACCATATAGGAGAAACTCTCTCAGAAAAAGGGCACCTCCAATTCTCCTCACATTAATGCCTGCATATTAGAGAGCGCACGTACGTAAACTCTCACACAAAGCGAGACAGTTATGTCCAGGGGGTAAGAAGTGGATATCTGATCCATAGTACTTCTCTGAGAATGTCTGCTGACCAGGACACCTAAATAGCCAACAACATTCTAGAAAACTTCAGATGAGCCTCCCCTCTTTCTACCTGGACAAAATGTCCTGGAAAGGAACAGGTAAAAGGTGAGGATACAAGCCTGATCTGGAAAAGCCTTGGAAGTACAGTATCTTTATTGCAGCAGGAATAGGACTGCACCACCACCACTGCCAAAGGTGCTGCTTCTGAAGCAGAAAGAGCTGCCCACTTTCCTTCTCTTCTCACCACCCTTAATGGGAAACACTTTGATGACTGGCCATTGATGTATGCCACATCATTGTATCTCCATCCATTTAATGTGTATCACAAGCTATGGGCTTATCACAGCACATGTACAGTGACATAAGCATGCTTGATCGCCATTAGTATCTCCAAACTCAGTACTGAGAGGGTCTTATAGGTCCACAACTATTGTTTAACTATTGATTAAGATAGAGCAGGCCATTAGTCTTACAAATAAATAAATAAAAATAACAATTAAAAAAAAACCCCAGTTCTTGAACCAAGAAATGCCAATACTGCCTCTCCTTAGCTTTTAATTTGATGCCTCCCTCCACGTTGCCGAGAGATGAAGTTCCCTCCCACACAGCAGGTTTATAGCAGAACCAAGAGCCCACGCCTCCCCACACTGCAGCTTGCTCAGCCACATCTCAGCACCACCTGCCCAAACTGGTCTACCTTACTAGTAACTGCATCCTTAATAAAACAGAGCAGAAACCCACAGCCTGACTGCAGCCTGCACAGTGAGGTCTACGTGGGGATGTTTGGTCAGGACTACTTTCATACTAAACAGTCCCACAGATAAAAAGGCAAATAAGAAAGTGGCGATAATATCAGATTCTCAGATAACTATTCTGTCTGTTCAAATCAATCAGAAGAGGCTCTTGGAGAGAAGGTGACCATCTCATAAGCAAATAAGCTTACAGGTCATTAATAACTAGAAGACCATCTCTATTCTTTTGGCTAATCTTGTCACAAACTTAACTCTTCCCTGAATAAAAGTCCAGTCATATCTGATCAACAAAGAGCAGCCAAAGAATGACTTGATAAAGAAAGGCTGAGGTGATTCCTGTACGGATGGAGTATGTCCTGCCATGAAAAGCTTACAAATAAGAAAAGAGTAAGATACACACCAGGCCTCTTGGCGTGCTCAAACCACAACACCTCTGCAACAGCTTGAAGAAAAGTGCTAGGTAACATTAAACCCACCTGCTGAGAAATCAGTGGTCACCAGTCTTCAGGGATGATTGCTAAGCCACTTTGAATTCTTTTTTGCCAAGCTCAAAACCATTTCAATTCTAAGAGATACAGCTGACAGTATTTTCAGAACTCACCTTGCTGCTGACGTCCACAAATTTCCACTGCCACTTGGTTTCCACAGCTGCTGAGCACCTTATGGAGAAATCAGGCACCTCTTCCAGATGTTTTTGTGTGATTTTAGAAGTCTCAGTTTATCGTACTTTCTTTCAGCACTTAACCATATTCAGTCATTCATAGCTTAGCTGTAGCTACCTTATTTCTCAATTATTTAAAATATTTCCTCCCTCTTCCCATGCAGTTTCAACCTGAAACAATCTGGTTCCTCACTCAGACTAAAAGAAAATAGAAGGATCAGGGCAGATGACGTATGAATGGAATTAAGTACACAAAAGCATGTTTAACTGGGTAAAGTACCTATTCAGACGAATACTTGTTCACCTGAGGCACAATTTTCCCATGTAATCCACCAGTGCCACAAGCCACACTCATAGTTTTCTGACATCTGTGCTGGTAAACAGACTCCGCTTCCAGTCAGAAGCCATTCCCTTATCAAGTACCTAAAATCAGCCCCATTGGTAACTCTCAGATGGCACATCACCACGCTACAGACTCCATGGAAGAGCACTGGACGGCAGTGAACAAACTGAAATGGTAGAAACTGTTTAATGTATCAATGTCTACCTTTTATCAAGAATATAGTTAACGCTCAAACCAAAAGGGACACCATAGAAACAGAGGAAATGTCAGACACAGACAGTAAAAATAAGCAAAAGCAGAGAATACACCTCAGATTACAAGATGCCACAGAGATCTGGAACTTTATCTCAAAGACTTAGATAAATAGGAGGTGACCAAGCTACATTAGTATAAAGCTAACCAGGGAGTTAATTCTTACCTCCTCCTATCATAGAGGATGTTCAACAAAACTTCAGTAGAAAGAAACTATCCCATAACTAAGCTGTTTCACTATCTCCTCTGAAGCATTCAGGACTCACTGTTGCGTGAGACAGGACTTGGAACTTGATGGACCAATGGTCCAAACCATGTTGGCCAAGTCCTTTGTTTCTGCTATTGTAAGTCATCAAGACTTACAAGAAAAGGGTTTTTCTTTTTAATTTTCTGATTTGTTGTATAATTATTTTACGAAAGCAATTACAAAGCTAACAGGGGTTGAGAGTACAGGACTTCTGTCATCTAAGGAACAGACAATATCCTCCCAGGAGCTGGTGTATAATCATAGCTGTATTAACTGGCATCAGCTAACGGTTACTTTAAGCAATAAAACAGTCTCAAAGCTGGAAGAGTCCATTAGAGAGCAATTACTCAGAATAACAGGGAAGGTTTTCCATATCATACCTTCAAACTTTCAGACACATGGCACTGAAATCCAGTACAGCTCAGCTGTAAATCAACTGTGCATCACATGACTGTTAAATGCTTTCAAACAGTTCAAAAAGTGTTTTCCCACAGCTTGGTACAAATTGAATCAAGATGTATTCACAGCTGTATGAATATCAGAAAGAATAATAACTTATTTTTTTTCTCCATTTCAAAATCAATTCCTATTGGTGTATCTAATTTAATAGATTTTTTTGGTCCAATTTCAGAGAACATGGCTGAAACACAGGAAAGAAAAATGGTTGTTGACGCCTCAAGCAGGCATCTTCAGTCATGAATGGAAGCTTATTGTACAATTAAAATAAAACTCCAGAAAGATCTTTAAAATAACGCTTTTAAGAAAGCTCATGGTGATGAATTTGCTGCTTGTTTACTAAGAAAATTCAGCTTAGATTTAAGATGAAAGTGGTAGAGAAACCAGATGTTAGGAGAAATATCTGAACCTAATACAACGCAAAAACAATTTATTACTCATGTTTTTAATGATTTCCCCAATTTCCCACTCCATTTTGGCTCCTCTAAAGCAAGATGACCTTTTAAAATTATCTCATGCTATCCTGAAGGTCATGCTATGAAACTTAAGTGTGTGTCTGCACCCAGCAAACGGAGTTCAATCCTGCAACAAGTTTCCTTCCCTAACATGCCTTTAAATATTGTGCAATCCAACCAGTAAAAGAGTATTAAGCAGCACGTGGATCACTGACCATGACACTCACTCTCCTGTAAGGCATAAAGCAGAAGGGTGCCAAATGAAAGCATCATGTGGCAGTTTCTATATAATCAGAATGGGTTAGCTTTGGAGGGGAGGTTAACTAACAAAGTTAGGAAACTTACCATTAGGGGATATTGTGAATGCATGTGTTCAAAAAAGTCACTAGAAAAGAACTGTGACAGTAAAACTGGTCAAGGTCTATAAAACAGAACAACATGAATACTAATTGAAGTCCCCAGGCTGCACACTATTAGTGGCTGGGAGAAGATACTCGGGAAGCTTGCCTACATGCTCACCCCTTTTTTCTGCTCTTCCTTCAGCATTGCTTGCAGCTGCAATAAGATACAGGAATACTGGACTTCAATCCAGTACCGGTGCTTAAATGTCAGAGAGGACTGAGGAAAATTATCGGTCTCATGGAAGAGAGGAGCTCCGTAAGATGCTATCGATACAACTCTGCCTAAAACCAGAATAAATTGCACCCATTTCTTCCCCAACAGATGTGTGTCTAAGGTGTTCCTAAATATGGTAAATGGTGATGATTTCACAAACTCTCTGCCCTTAAACAGATCTAGATCTCACTTCAGTCTACAAGGGCTGATGTAGTTGCAGGTGTGGGACAGACACAACTACATCCTGTCATGGTGCCAAGAGCTAGACTTTCTATTCTCTTCCCTTCCCCAAAAAAATCCATGCCATGTCATCTCATACAGAGTAGCTCAGCGTTGTCTCCTATACTCAACAAGTAAAGCTACAGTCAAATCTTGTGTCTTGTTATACAAAAATCAGAAAAAAGCCATCTGTTATTTTAAATTTATTATTATTTAAAATAATTTGGTATGGCAGTTATGTTTACTGAAAGAAACATCCTGGAATTCACCTTTCAAGCCTATGGAAATACTGAAATACTGCACAATGGCAATAAATGGCTGTGTTTGTTGTAAATCAAGGCTGTGGGTTTTGAAACCCCACCTCACTTTGCAGTGTAACATACACAGAGTAGGCAGAGTCATGCACCAACTCTCACACCAAGAAAGCAGTAAATTCTAAACCACACTCACATGATCTCAAGCTCCCATCTTGAAGTAAAGCATTGCTAATCACTCAGTGTTGTGGAAGACTAACGAGAGGATTCGGTTTGCATCAACCTGAAATCAACCTGGGATCTAAACCTCAAATCTTTGGAAGCTTGAAAGCATCTGAACAATTTCAGGTAAGGCTTATCTTTGCTCTTAGTATAGCAAGAAAAATGAAATTCTGAATCCAGACTCTGCAGATATTCTTAAAAATATATTCCTGAGACACTTATCTAGAAAAGAAAGAACAGGACTTCCATACAAACATCTTTATAGTCTCCTTTTAAACAAAGGACTAAACCCCTGTGTTACTTAAACATACCATAAATACAGATCTGAGGCCTCTTTGTCATTCAATGATGTAATGCAAAAACAAAAAGAAAAAGATGGCAATTTTAAATTTTCTGCCGGAAAATAATCCTGTCAAGTACAGCTGGGAAAAAAATATATCATGTGTTTGCAACCAATAGAACCTGTTTTCAACTTCAACAATGCCACCATATGATCGATCACTGTAGGATCACGGGTATTAATTACCCAAGTCATAGCAGACACACTAGCTAAAATCGAGCTTTCACCACCTGTAACAAAAACATAATCTGTTGAGAGCAGGCCCTTTAAGAGGGAGTTACTGAAAGGGCACATATGCAAATAAGTGGAAGTAAGCGAAACGAAGTATAGTGAAGGCGAAACAAAGTGTGGGAAACAGCAAATGACACAAATGTTGTAGCCAATCATGGGGCAACTTTAAGCCTGTGGAAAGTGTGTGGAAAGCTCGTGGACAATACCCCTCTCCCTATCCGAAATGTAGTGCTTAGCGAATGAGGACCTGTAACTGTAGTCCCGACTGGGGTGCTTCCTGAATGTGTGCTTCCTGGGAGTGCTCCCTGGTGCTTCCTGGGTGTTTCCTGAGAGAGGTGCTTCCTGGGTGCGCTTCCGGATTCGGGTGCTTGCTGGAATGGCTTCCTGATTGATTGCGTCGGGCTCGACTGCTCCTGGCCGCGGCAATAATCATCCCGGAGCTGATGGTATTACGTTACAGTTAGGCAGGACGTGTGCAATTCTCTTTTGATAAAGAGTCATTTGACACAAGCGCCTCATGGTCTTCCAGACCTCTACTCTTCTCCCCTAAATATTTCTTTAAAAGGAGACAGGGTTATTTCAGTCAGACAGCGGCAGACCCATGCCACTGTAGGGCACTGAATGCACATGGACCAAGTTCTCTCCTGCTGCAAGTCTTCAGCAGGTTACATCAGCAGAGAACACGTCCTTTGCTCAGACTATACATTCTTTTCCTTTGCATCTCGAACATTTTGCATTTTTCCATGATAACTCTGAGGCCTCCTACCAGATGGGGTTGTTGCACGTGTTTCATGTTTCCAAAACAATGCTCACTGCTGTATCAGTAACTCCATTTTCAGGAACACCTGACATCAGTGGTGAGAAGGATTCTTCCCCTCTTTGTAATATGCTCCCTTTTTTCCACTTGTAGCTGTACAGACACAGTCAGCTCAAGGTAAGTTTTAGCCAGTGCACAGTTAATCTGTTCTATTTTTTGCATGAAATACATAAAACAAATCCATCTCATTGCTATTCTTATTGTTCATAATTTTACACATTTACTTGGTTTTAATTATACTTTTGAAATGACTTGTCAATGTTTTTTAAACTTTTTGTCACGAATCTGTACTTTCAAAAGGTACTTAACATGTAGATTAGCCTCTAGCACTTGATACTAAGTTTTCTAGCTGTGGCACTGCTTTGATTATTTCTAACATCTGGGATCAGCATGTGCCATTTGAAGGTATGAAAAAGCTCCTACAATAGAATAGGCAGTTCTGAGTCAGAATTCTGCAGCTTGCACTATTGATAAAAGTCAAAGTGCGCTGAAAGCACTCCAAAAGCACATTTCTTCCTGACTTTTCTCTAATTCCAAGCTCTGAACACTTGAGCAGTCAGCCAACAAAGCCTTCTAGCATCAGCTCCTAAATTCTACCAGAAAGGCATGTTAGGTGCCTGAGCATTTTTCTTAGAGGTGGCCCTCAGAATCTGTCTGCTTTAAATGAGCAATGCTGCAAGGGGTCCTGACATCTTTCTTTTAAGCCATGCAATTTGCCATGGGTGTAGACACTTGTTTCTAAGCAGAACAGTGGGATAGGGGACAGGGAGGGACAGACAGCTTGAATAGGAGAACTTATAAACACTTCTTTTAAGTACAGATAGCAAGATCAATGCCCTGGATATGCAGCTTCTTGCTTTTAGTTAAGATGCATAGGTCTTCAATGGTCTCAGCTGCTTCTCCCCATGGTGTCAAGGGGATCCTGAAAAACCACTGTGAATGGATCGGCCTTTTCTGCAACAGCATCTGCATTCCTGCTTTTCTGGCTGGAAGTATAACCCAAAGTGGCCTTCCCATTTTGATCCTGGTTGAAGTTTACCTTTCTCTATTTCTCCCATTTCTTCTACGCTGTCATCCTGCTTCTCTCAAAACTGGCTTGGTCTTTCACTGTTCACAATACCCACTGCCCAAGGAGGCATGGTATAGATCTGGCCAACTTCCTCTGCTTTGGCCATTTCTTCTCTTCTGCCTCCAAGTTTCAGAATTATCTTGGCATGAGGAGCAGCTGGCTAGCCACAGTGAGACTGATTTTTAGCAGACTTGAAAGTCCACTAAAGCTGCTTTAGCAGCTTGAAATCCCACATCCTTGAAGCCAGAGTGTTTCTTGCTCCCCTCTTAAATGCCATTTTTCTATGGCAAAGGAAAATCCAAAGAGTTACTAGCCCATCACTTATGTTTTGGTTTTTTTCTGTAGTAAATGATATGTCAAAGGGATTGTTCTCCTTCTACAAACCCTGCAGTAGCTATATAAAACTTACATTTTTCCAGACCGTATTACCTACATGATAAACAGCCTACCGTTGTACCCTATCACTGTCAGCAGTGACTGAACAAAGTACAAAATTAAACAGCATAACTCCAAGCTGCCAAAACGAAAGTCACTTTAAGCTTTCTGATTGCTGGGAAAAACAGAAAAAAGTGAGGAAAAAAACCTGCACCAAACTTCCAGCAGCATGCAATCCAGCTTTGCTGGCTAAAGCTTTATCTGATGTTGTCTGCAGAAAAATCCAGCTACAGCTCATCAAGAAAAATGTATTTCCTTTATTTGACTGTGTGCTCAGCTCCCTAATTTGAGAGTTTTTAATAATTCTCTGACTCTCAAGGTGGTCACAGCACATGCGGTTTCTACTGCTGTAGCTTGCACCCAAGCCCTGAAGTTTTGACTAATTGCACATATGAAGCTGTTGTGCCATCCGTGTTCTCCACTTGGAAGAAAAAACAATCTTAAAATCCATCTGAGATCACTGCAAAGCAGCTGATACCATTCAAAAGACCACAAAAATGTGAGTGAAATGCTAAGTTTTCAATGCTCTCTAAAGAAAAAACAGGAAGATCCTTATGAAAATACTAAGTAGGAGATATTATCTTGCCTGACAAAGGCTTGCACTACAAGACCACTAAAGAAACTGAAAATATACCCTTTAGCAATGAATAAAGTTGAAATCAATCTTAGCTGTCTTGTTTGCAAATGGAATCTGATCCTCATATTTCAAAGTAGCTGAAAATGACTCAAGACAAATTCACAAATCCAGTTACTCAACATGAGATAATGGAAATTATGGCTCTAAGACTCATGAGGGATGCTTCTGAGAAAATTTCTGGAAAGTGCTGTACAATTATGAATGATGAAACAATGGATTTCTCCAAAAGACAGCTAGTGGTTTTTTGTCTGGAGATGACAACATGAACATTCATGCAGAGTTCACCAGATTCGGCAATCCACTCTATACTTGTGGTGAAATTACAGCACTAATTAGAATGTTGTTGCAGATCTAAGGGGCACCCAATGGTATGGATAATGCTACAACAGTGCTGTTGAAATGGCAAGCTTTGCATCAGCCTGACTACAAAAGGAACAAGAAGTCATTAATAACACACACTACTTAAGGTTTTCCTTTATCTCCACAGACATTTATGAAAATGTTTAACTTTTTTGGAAGTACCCAAAAGGGATGAAGGATATTAACAAGGATATGTATGTTGCATACATCACCTAGCACCTGTGTCCTCTATGTAGCAGGTGGAACAGCTTCACATTCCGAGACCTGCTCTGCACATGTAAAACATTGGAGGATATAAAGGGTACAGTAAAAGATCCCGAATTAATAGCACAGCGCCTCAGATGGGAAAGACTAATAATCTATTTGGTACTGAATTAAGGAAGAGAATCCTAGACCTGGTAAACAACCAAACTTTTCACAATCCTGAAAGGGTTGGGTATGAGAAAAGGCCACTTACTTACACAAAGACATTAATTTCCTGCAGTCATCCAATTGGGATAAAAGTTACAGCTTGTTTGTATCCAATGGCTTTTCACCAAAGATTACTGGAGTGCCTGAATGCAGTTACCAAAAATTAGAAGGGAGTTGTGTAAGTGTATCTGTGCTGAAGTAATTGTTTTTACAGCATCCAGTATTCAATCAATTTGAATGCACAGGCTTAGAAAATGATTCAAGATCTTTAAACTCACATAACAACTCCAAACATAACAGAAATGCAAAAACAAAATGGGCTTCAAGTGGCTGATTCTGATTTCAGCCGTAATTGCCTGATTACTCAGCCTCTTCTGTTGCAAGCCAACTGTAAGCTCACAGAAAGGTCCTTGTAGTCAGTTCAGAAGTATCTTGGCTGGCTGAGCCAAGGTTGGCTTCCAGAACAGCACAGTTGATAATTCTGATGTTACCAGCCATCAGTGCTATAAGCAGGTGCAGTTTCCACACTCTCTACCATATTAAAATCAAGCCAAGCCAAGACAGTTATTTCTCTAGTGTATCATTTTAAAAAGGAGAACAAAACTGATGACTTACAGCTTAGATGTGATTTGGAAGAACTTGTATCAATAAATGGAGGGTAAACATGGATGACTAGAACTTTTGGGGGCCTGCTTATTATTTCTTTTATTCACATTTTAAAAGCAGCCTTTTGTTTTCTTCTCAGAAGCAATGCTGATGTGTCTCCTCAGCAGCTCAGGTGGCTCTGTGAGCAGTTGCTTAATCTTTTCCTCCTACTTTCAGCAGAAACCTACTCCACACACGTATCTATAAGACAAGGCTCCTCTTCTTCCAGAAGACTGGTGCACTCAAAACAATCAGTTGGACCAAACTACTACTTCTTTAGAGAACAAGCTGCCTTTCCTGTGAACACCTATCAGGGAATGACAGAAGCACCACTCACCCCAGGACCTTAAACAAAGAGTGCCTGGGTTTTTCTCACCTTCACTTCTTCCAACAACAGCTTCAAGTATTTTCTTCACCTTCCCTTATTTAACCTGTGGACAGGAAAAGTGAAGTGTCCTGAATAAATTGACAGGCTCTCAAACTACGACCATGAGCTATTAAGGGACAGACAGCTTTCCTTCCAGACTTAGCATTTCCTTAGGTTAGAATTATAATCATATTTTTTAAAGGATTTCAGGCCCCAGAACCTGAAATTATTTGTGCCAATGCTGGTTCTAGAGCTAAAACATTTAAAGTTCACACATACTGAGAAAGGACATTTCCTCAATTCTTATAAAAGCTGCAGTTATCAACAGCCTAAATTTTGAGCTGAGATGCTCAACTTGGTCTATAGGCCACGTAATACTATTTTTAGAGCCACAATGAATACTCAAAAGCTGAGATCAGAATGTCTTTCAAGGTATTTTTGTTTTAAAATACTGTTGAGTCCCTCATTCCCTGCTCAGCCTGACACCAGAGGAAACCTTGAAAAAAAGCCAGAGTTTTAGAAATAAGAGCATCCATTACCTACCCAGTATTTCTCTCCCTGTAGGACATCCTGCTAGACCAATGCCTTGATTCTGTTTGCCAAATAGTAAATACTTACAATATATAACGCTTGATCCCTCTGCATCCCCTAGGAGCTACTTCAACATTAAAAACTTAAGGAACTGATTTGCGTTCCCTCCTCCATTTCAGTAAAGAAAACAACAAAATAAGAAAAATCCTCATAAAGTAGTTTGTCAGAAATCTTTGGCTTTATCACCAGCACATATATTCGTATGATTTGCAAGACTTCCTTCCTTATAAGAAGTCTGACTTCACAGTTCAGCACGGTTTGATCCAGAGATAGTTGGCATCTTTACAGTGAGTAGATAAGTAATGTTTTC
>VZTM01040194.1:0-11452 GCA_013400555.1 Jacana jacana
TCTCTGGCATCTTCAAGCTTCTCTTTTCCTATACACTTAGTATTATGTGGTCTCCTAAGGGTTTGTGAATAATAAAAAATGCCAGCAACTTTCACATCTTCTGAGAATCTGTCCATTTTCTACAGGAGTTTGGATCAAGGGTGTAATTGAAACAATACACTGAAGTAGTATTTTTATACTGGCCCCTCTGAAAGTCTGGTCCCAGATTGAATGAGCCATTACATATTTCTGCATCATTTTCTTTTCACATAGAGTCATTGAAAAGCCCCATATAAACAGTCTAACACCTCGGCTGAAGCCCTCGGTATTCCCCATATTCATATTTTCCTCTCTGCAGTCAGTCAGCAGTATCTAGTAGTGCAAAATTAGGGAAGGAAATACACTGCCTCCTTCCTGTACCTGGGCTGAGTAGTTCCTATAGAAAGCTGAAGAAGGGCTGTAGTCCTTCATTCTTTTTCTTCTTCCCTAAAGTCTGGTCAATGCTAGGTTCATCGCTATAGTAAATAAATCTTATATCTGTACCCAGCCTCTCTGTGCACACTGTTCAGTTGGTGGTGACATCCCCTGAGTCTGTGATACTGAGAGGTGTCTCCATGGCAGAGAGGGAGCCCAGGGGACAGAACAGCTAACAGACAAAATCCACTTTTGCCTCTCACTCTTCCCACTCTGATTAAACAATCCTGGTTTGGAAACAGAAGAACAAACCCATAACCTGTATGAAACTGCAGCAATATTTTAAAACTTCACAATTTATTCACGTCTGCTGGGTAATGCTTATAGTAGAGTTTGCTCAATTTTTTGCTAAACAAGCAGAACTAAGTTACACTTTTATCCTTAGCTATGAGTTTTTGAGAGCATGACATAGGCATGGATGGGAACTTGTGTTTAATATTCCTCTTTGGTGATGATGTGTGCAAATCTGTTCCCTTAGCACCTTTTTGACTATTTTTTATTTTGAAATTTTTTTTCAGCTCATACAGATGTAAAATTTTCACGTGGGATGTGATTCAATTAGTGCAGAGAGATACAGTTAATTGTTTAAAAATAATTTTAAATACTGTTATTTGTTACAAATAACTTGAATTATAAACAGCAAAATTAAGCTTGGTACTAATTTCTCTTGTGTTTCTCCCAGTTGGCAAAAATAGAAAATGGCTAGTCAGCTTTCCCATTGTTTACATAGTTTTGAGTTTTTAATTAACATAATCTGCTTATTGCAACGTAGCTTCTAATTGCAGCCGGTTGAAGGAGAGGGGTACAAATTGCTGTGTTTATGTGCTAGAAAAAGGAGCCAAATAATTAGAGAAACTGTTTCCCATATAGAAAATGGTAATATTTTCTTTCTTTACATGGAAACATAAATAAATCTGTGACCAACTGTTTAGACACCATTTAGAAAGCGCTGCAGCAAAGCAAAGAACTTCAATATGTTCATAGAGGTTCATTTCTCCATCAACTTGCCTGAACACTTCTTTCTGTTAAATGAAAACCAAGCTTGTGTTAAAAAGAACTCCATGCTCAGTCCTTGAGGACTTTGGGGGATGTTGGTGCACTTTCCCAACACGACTCTGCTGCAGGGCTCTAAAGGTGCAGCAATAGCACCTCTGAACTTGCAATACCTGAGACTCTTGCTGGAACTTCTCTGAGTCTTTACAAGGAGGAACGTAAGTGAATGTGAGCATTCCGGGGCTATTTCAGTGTCTCAGTAATTTGCAATGAAAATTATTTAGGCACTGAGGACTTCTATTTATTTTCCTCCAAACTGGAATGTTTTTAGCAAGGAAAAGAAAAAAAATAAATTATTTTGGCAAATATTCAGATAATAGACCTGGTTCTAACCACGCTTTACTGTAATACATAACTCTGCAGGGGAATCTTAGGCAAGAAGAACCATTAATTTTGACTTTTTCTGCAAACCTAAGCAACAGAACCAAACCTAATTACAGAACTGAGTTTTGTCCCAGCCATATAATCCACTGTGCAAATCTTACTCTTCTTCACACTTCCACTGCAGCCTAATATGGTAAAGATCATTAAGTATTCTAATCTCGTAAAATAAAAAGGAACAAAACTGGATGCTGTTAAGATGACTAGGTTCTCTTCAAACACAGCAAGATTTACTTTATGCTAGAATGAACAATGATTAAGAAGGTTTGACTGTATTATTAGGAAACTTTAATTGCAAAAGGAGAAGCAGCTATGTATTTTGTAAAATGTAATCGAAATCATTTGCAGTAGCAAATTAAATATATTCATGAGTAAAAGTTCCAGATATTTTATCTGTTGACCTTTACCATACACTGTAAAGTATTACTATTGGTGCTATTGTATAACTCCAGAAACAACAGCACTGAAATTTGGGGGCCTGATTCTGATTTCACTTATATCTGATGTAATTCCCTTGAACTCTGGAGTCAACTCTTGCTTGGCAATGCTGAGGGCTAATTGGAATCATGCCTTATGGCTCAAAGATTGCCCTTGTGCCCACAATAATACTAATTCCTGAAATTAATAAAAAGGACAATGGTTATTGATCTATTTCAAATTACACACTCTGTGCGCTTTACTAGGTTTGGCATTTGAGTCAGGGAAATGGATGATGAATTGATGATAGATTAAATGGCTCTCTGTAAGTAAGATTTCTTTCAGTCTTCCAAATCATGGTTACTAATGAAATCTCTATTTTAATTTTCCCTAAAATAGTGCCAGATATGTTTACAATGTTTCCCTAGCAGGTATAGTAGACAACATGTTTATTGTGCTAAGAGACATCTAAACATATTTAGAAGGCATATCAGGGTGACAATATTATTGTTCTCTCCTTCTGCTTTAGGAAAATAAAGAAATCCAAATTTGTAATATTTTGGCAAAGTTAGAAGAATTAAGTAAATTCAGTGGTCCCAGCACAGAGCTTTAAGCTGTGATTGAAATCCAAATTCGTAATGTATTGAAGAAGTTAGAACCTATATCTGTAATTAGTGAATAGTATAAAATGGTTGCTTATGTAGTTAAAATATGTCCATGATACATTGTTAAGAAAAACTGTGTCCTTGAAATTTTAAAATAGTCTTTTCTAACATCTGTCAGACCCTTTATTCAAACAGTGTTCACCGGCTCAACAAACTAATATATCAAGTATGCATGCGTGAGCACCAGTTGCATAAAAACAGACTCCACTGTATTTCACCTGACAAAGAGAATGTCTGCATCTTTGGTATAAGCCAACAAATTCATGAAAGGGAAATCAATTAAAGAATATTAAGTACAAAGACATCTCCTCTGGGTCTGGAAGACTGACTTGCAAAGTATCGGTGGCTCAGAGTAGTAACTTCATCTTTGGCCTGTTCGTATTTCTGATGTGAGGTCAACACATGTTAAGTAGTAGATGAAGTGGTTGCACATTGATAAGAGAATACAATTCTAAGATGTACTATCAATTTTTCAGCTTGGACTAGGAAGTTGTGGCAAATAGTGTCCTACCAAAAAAAAGCAGCTTTGAGTTTCAAGTTCTGCTCCAAACCAGCATATTTAAATTTCTTTTCCCTATTTCTTCTGCTTTTCTAAAAATAGGTTTGGACATGTGCCACAAAGGTAATATTTAATTAGGACATAAAGTTTTATACCCTAATAATTTGTTCTGTAATTCAAACTCTGGGGTGAAAGCAATCTCAGTTGACACTAAGATGCTGTAGATCTGTCTTATAAGCAAACCAAAAACATGACCTTTCTAAATTTTTAATACTAGATATTTCCTCGATGGTTTTCCATCTTTTCTTGCTACAGTTTATAAGCTCCTTAGCCCATCACACTGAGGTAAGATCAATGCTTCCTTCTTCTTTTTGTGCTCACTTAGCAGCACTACCCAGAAAAGAGCGTAAGGTGTCATCTGGGTTCTCCCAGTGCACTGTCAGACCTGGTTGAGGCCTGGCCTTGCAGCAGTAGCAGTGGAGTGGTGACACCACACGCAGGATGCAAATGGCTTCTAGTTCAGCAAACGGCTTTTAGTCTGCTGAAGAAAAATGTTACTGCAGACTTTGGAGCTTCTGGTTCTGCCATGCTGAAGCCAAGCCATGTGCACTTCCAGAAAACTTTTCTGCTGTTGTTGGCTACATAGGGCTGAGCACAGCACTGTTAATAAAGCAGCCGTCATGCCAGAACACTGGTGGTTATAGTAAGATTTAACTCAGTCCTGATGAACTGTGTTCAGTAGTTCAGTAGAAGGTAATAGATCTGAAAAAAAAAAAACCTAAAATGACCACTAATGCTGTTTTTGGGGAGAGGCAGTTCTCCTATTTACAGGATATGAAGAGGGGTGATAGAATGCTTTGAGACAGACAATGAAACAACTCTTAAAACATCCTAATGACCTCAGAATACTTTCTTGCCCCTCTCTTTTTGGTTCTTTATGATTCCGATCTCTTTTGAGTGAAAATGCCGCAATGAAATATATTATCCCTTTCATAGAAATGACAGAGATAGAACACTTACCAAGCAATTTAAGAGACATAACTGAACCTAATCACTCCTGAAATCAAAAGAAGTAAAGGGAAAATTCTTTTTTCTCTCCTTTTCCCTGGTAACGAATGTGAATACTTAGTTTTAGACTCCTTTCACCATTCTGCCTCAATAAATGAGAACAGGCAGGGAATAGATCTTCACATTGCTACACTGCTCACAGCTCAGTGCTGCTGCTCCTTTATCCTCTGCTCCATTTCTCTACTGTGTCACCAGCTTTTTAAGTGGGTTTGCAACAGTGGTTATCAATTGCTTCAGTTTTCAGAATAGTTCTTCTGTAACTATGCTGATGAAAAATTAAGTGTGAGGAGGAAAAGGAGCTTGTGTTTCATGTGAGTTGATATTCTGATATAAAACAGAGTCCCTTAAACTTTCTTTCTTTTTCTCCTGTTTGCATAAATGGGTTTAATTGTCCTGGTTTTGTCATTCAGCTTTTTACACAACAGATTCTTGGGACCACCACTGCTGTTCTTCCCAAAGATTTATTAGTAGCTTAACTATCAACTTCTTAGATACGGGATAAATTAAGCCAGTCAAAGTTACTTGTAAATCTATGTCAACGTGGTTGAGTGCCTTATGAAAATGAAGACAAGGATTGAATAGGTTTTTTGCTGAAGTTTGAACAAAGCATGGGCTTTGTTAGTACTGTTAGTGCATAAGCAGGAAGTGAAAGCAAAGCACAAAAAGTATGATGGTGCTACACCCCCTTCTGCTTGATCTTCTTCCTGCAGAAGGGCTGCTGTTTCTCCTGGCCTTGTGGTGAGCAGGACACAGCCAGCAGCATCGGCAGCACCAAAATGTAGGTGATAACAAGACAACAAGATATTGCAGCAATCAGTTCATGTTATTTTGTGTAATTCAGTAACCTGTGGAAATTGGCACAAAGTGCAGTACTGACATTTTAGAGCAGATTAAGCAACGCTTGTGTAACAGACAATGAGACAAGCCTTTAGCAGTTGGCTGGTGGGAAGGAAGCTATTTGGAGGGGTCACGTGCACAATACACTGCATTTGATTAATTTAAATTGCAAAGGAATCAGCAAATGGAACATTTTTTATTATTTTTTTTTAACATCTAAAATCAAGGGAACCAGTCAGATGCTGTAATAAGATTTTCTCTAAAGCCCAAACCATAAAAGGAAGTGGTTGTCTGATACAGTGGTATCTTTGCTATTCAGATGGATTCTAATGATGAACAGGAACATCCAGAAACACTAATTTTGTTTTATTTTCACTTTTAACATGTCTTCATAATAAACAAGCTCTATGAATAAATATACCTGCTGAAAGAGTAAAATATATTTTTTGCTATTGAGAATGTTCCTCCCCCTGCAGTACAGTAGCTGGAAAGTTATTACACAAGCACAGTGACATAGTTCCCCCCCATGGAGCATTTTTGCAGCAAGACAAGCTAAAAGTAAGAATAAGATAAAATGTTATTATAGGGCCATTGATCTTCTGTTACCTAAAAGGAGTGAATATGGTGTCACAGTTGACAAAGTGCTAAACTCTCCCAGCCTATGCAAAGCTCAGCACACAACAATGAAAAACAGCCTTATCGGATCTTTTCCCAACTTAAGGGGGAAGGGAGAGAAGGTTCCCTTAGAACCAATAGGACTATAAAAGCTGTCTGGTTCCCAAACAAAACAAAGCTTGGATGACAGTTGCAAGTGCATACTCCATGAAAATATAAATTCCACTATGATGATCTATAGAGATTCCAGCAGCGTTGCTGGAATGGTAGGATTCAGAGCTGAGAGACAGGCTGTCATGGGAGCTTCCTACAGCCCAATAGTACCAGTATTCATTGGTGACACCAGACTCTGCTACTCATCCCACCGTCTTGTCACAGACTAGTGTGTGTGAGTGTAAATTCCTGATGCTGCTGTCTCAGTAAGTAGAGCCATTTGCAGTGCAATTTTGTTTCTATACTACTCGATGATAGTAATTGATTCTTCTCTCATGCAATTTGTGTTGATCTTTTCCCTTTGTTTTCCTTCCCCTCCCAGACCCTTATAGTACGAAGACCTTTCTACCATGTCTTTTACTGCAGAGATACAGGAGGTCAGGACAATGCATACCTCTGGGTGGTGTTTCCTTCCTTGACTACTAAATCACAGGGTAAGTCTCTGAATCAGTGCTCTTTCTGTTTTGAATAAAGTTTTAAAATAATTAGTCTGAAGCTTACATACAGCACTTGTGCCACGTTCAGTGCTGACAGTCTTACCTGAGTTAGAAGTACAGCAATCCACTGACGTCAGTAATTCAGAAGTAAATTGAAAAATTCTATGTATTTTGATTTCTCTTGTTTTCCTACCCATGAGTCATTCAGGAACTGACTCAATATTTTGAGAACATGCCTTATTTTCTCTCAGACAGGACTTGTTTGCAAACTCTTCTTTCTGCCACCTGGTTGGATGACTGGCACCATTCAGTGTGATTTTAATGAAAAAGTGGAAACTATTGGCTCAAATAACTCCTCTTCTTCCATCTAAACCTGTGCTTACAAAGGGGATTCTTGTTGAAGGAAAATGTCATAATGCTGACCATGTGTGCTCCCTGTTGAAGGAATTTTGCTTTGTCAGTGCCTGGCAGCCTGCTGTGTCGTGAGAGTACAGGCGTGTGCTGTGCAGGGGTGATAAACCCAAGTGCCTGGCCAGGGCACATGGCCAGTGGGTGCCAGGGTATGAGCCGTGTCCTGTGAAAGGCTCAGCATGCATCCATGGGACTGCTGCCCAGCATGCATCCATGGGACTGCTGAGGGCACCCGGGGAGAACGGCAGTCACTGCCAGTGATTTTCATTTGGTTATCAAGAGACTGGTCTAATCTCATCTTAAAACTCTCCAGTGAGGGGGATTTTGTATGGCTACAGCAGACAGTCTATCACAGTGCTGGGTCCCCTTTTGTGACAGAGATTTTAGAGGTTTTGCCACTGTCCCTCAGTTTAGGAGCCCTTGCAGAGGAATGGGCCCAGCTGCCAGGATTTAGCTGCAGTCCAAGGAATGTGGACCTTGTCTGAGGGCCCATCAAGTATGACGTTACCTTTAGACTCTGGCACCAGTATTACTAAAATTTTCTTCTTTGTTTTGTTTTAAAAATACATAGAATATGAGGAAATTATACAAAAGTGTTTCTTGTGATCACAAAATCTGTATTTCCACATGTGATCAAATTATGGGCAAAGGAAGGATAAGCTAGTACCCAGTGTACAGTAATGCCCCACCCTCTATTTATTAACCTCTATGCCAACTGAAATAAATAGCACTGGCATGTAAACAGCATGGGAAAGAAAAGTTAGAGCAGAGGTGATGGTGAGCCTAGCATAGCAGCCTCTCTCCAGCAAAGGCTTTCTACCAACATCGTTCTAGCACCTGCTGTGTAGGACATGCCACCCACCACTTCATGTTGCTTTTCATTGAGGAAATTCCCAGGAAAATAAGCAACTGGTAGGTTCTGACAACTAACCAGACATCTTTCTCACTGATTTCATATCACTGCTGTGGGTTTATATAACACTTGTGGGGTTTTGCCTTAGGAAAAACAGCTCAAGGTAATACAGGCGAGTTTTGTTACAGTCTGCAAGAGATGACATATATCTTTATTATTCCGTCTAGGCTGTGATTTACCTGATGTGTAGAAGCACAATGGTCAGGTTTTAATTTGCAGCAAGATTACTTAAAAACAGAAGCTAACCTTGTGCTCTTTAGACAGCATCTGTTAGAAGCTTGCGTCTGAAAGAGAAATATCTGATAAAGCTTCTAAGGCTAAATAGCAATAAATAGGGACCTAATAAGGACCTTTGAACTTCTTGGCTGCATACAGTAGCTCAAATAGCAGAGGTTTACAAAGCTTAAATCTATGTTTACATATTATTTTTTTTTTTTAATATTTATCCTACAAAAAAAACCCAATCCTATTGGTAATTACTCAACATAGTGTCTTTCCTTACCAGGAATATTACCAAAATAGAAGAGGAACTGTTATTTGTGGGCATGACTCTCTGGGAAGAATTGATGTTCAAAATCCATATTAGTTTTTTTTATTTACCATCCCTATGGCAGCTTATCTCAGGAAACGTGTTTGGATATAATTTTTTAAGCCATTTGAGGATCCAAAATTTTGTTTCTACATAAGCCTTTAGACAAAGGAAAATACCTTTTTGTTGGGTGATGAATATTTCCCTCTCAGGGAAAATAAGCTTTCCTTTCTTGTCCGTGTCCCTGGTATTAAATGCCAGAAAGGAAATAGAGAAAGTACCAGCCAAAGACTGCTGAAGTGAAACCACTCTCATCACTTTAAAGTATTCAAGATAACTCAAGGCCATCTATTGCAAAGGAGCCGGAGTGACAGATGAGTCCATAGGTTTTTATTTTTACTCCAGCGATCTGAGTTTTGCATTTCTGCCCTCAATATGCAAATTGAGCAGCAAGCAAAAAAAAAAAAACCCAAACCCTAATTAAATCATGTTATTATATATTGTTTATCCTTAGATAATAGATTATAAAAAATGGAAAGAAATTATGTGAAGATAGTCTGAATAATAATAAAGTAGCGTAGCTTTTGGCTGCTAGTAGCCAGCTACCAGCTGAGTCAAGATGCACCCTCATCTCCTGCTTGCTGCCTTTGAACAGCAGTTATGGATTAAGTCTGACAGTGTGAAAATAAATGGGAGAGTGTAACTGAAGCCAAGCATTTATCAAGCCTGGTTGTATTCTATGCAAGGCAAGGCTGATACAACTTAATAAGATAACAGAAAACTTAACACTGTCTCCATGATGTAAAAATATGGATTTAAGCCCTGTGCCAATGCTACTACTGTTAACTTGATGAATTCTAAGCTATTTCAGGTTTGGGGTTTAGCATCCATAAGTCAGTGGTGCAACAGGAATAATTTTCAGATACTGACTTCAGAACTGAATGCGTGTGCATACATATGGGAGGAGTGTTCAAAACTGTCAGCTACTGTAAAATGGAGGGAAGAACTGGAGAAAGCATTGGGATAACAGCTCTTCTGTCTCATTATATGTTATACTGCACTTTTCATTCTCCAAATGCTTTGTTTCAAGAAGTTTAGGAACTAAAACTGTGAATGCAGGGAGAGGCCAACAATAAACTAAAAAAAAATGTTTTTTTTTACCTTTTTTTGCTGCCCTTTTGAAATTGGAGACATCTGCCATAGACCCTCTTTTCTCTTTTTTTTCATTACCCTTAATTGGAGCAAACATGGGATGTCTTAATCAACAATAAGGTTATTTTTCTATCCCTCATTTAATATCCTCAGGGATTACCGAACCTGCAACTAAAATAACCTGCCTTTGGTGACTTTTTGTTGAAGAACCCGGTGAACCTTCCCACCAAAGTATATAATGGGCCTGGCTGTTGCCAGTAGCATTTTTCTCCAGTGAGAGAAAGCTAAACAATTCCAGGTGGGTTTTTGTTCCTTCTGTGTAATAAATACTATCAAGATATCAAGTCATGAGTTAAGATAACCTTTTGGACTACATAGAAACAATCCCCATAGTCCCTCCATGGCTATTTATTATTCGTTTCAAAAGTGATGTTGACCCAAATGGATTGTTTTCTTGTGCTACTCTATCTTTATGCCCTAGTCCATCTTTAACATACACTATGGTACTATCTGTTCTTGAGAGTGCAAGGACTTTGATAAATGTACTCAGTCAGCACTGCTTTTTCATACTAGGTATCTATTGATTCTTATAATATCAACTTTCATGACTTGCATCATTTGTTAGAATTCCTCTGTTTAGTTTTAAAGGCCGTCTACATTAATATACAAACAATTCAGGTTTTTCTCACTAGTTTCTTTCAGCATTCTTTACGGCTGCTTTTATTGATCGTATCTGCCTCAGTTCTGGAAGGACATGCCCTGGTTACTCAGGCTGTTCACTGAAGTACCACAGGACTGGGTCCAAAGCTTCTCTAGGGTCAGGTCTTTTCACTGAGCGGAGGGAAATGGAGTAAGTAGGTGATATTCCTGAGCCCAATTTTCAGATACCCTGTGGAATAGGAGGCTATGTTTAATATAGAGAAGTCAGTAAGTACTTTTTGTCAGAGAAGGAAAGGAATGGCTTCACCTTGATCTATTTCAGAGATGATCAAAGAACAGATTAAAAGGCCTGAAAGCTCTGTTCAGCTATCATTCATCTGTGTGCTGTATAACAACGCTGCCATGCTTCCCTCCTGCCTTGCTGTCAAAGAAGTAGAAGGGTAGCTCAACTTAGACCGGCTTTTTTCTCCTGTGATGATACCACTTCTCCCACCCTTCACATGTTTTCATAACTCCATGCGTAAAAGCTAATTGAATTTATCTGCTAGCAAGCTGGTATACACTTGAGGTTAAATGAAGTAAGTGTCAATTAATAGGCGTNCAGTCCTAGTTCATATAATAAATTGCCCTTAATAAAATGGTGTTTTTTACCACTGACTTTTGTGCTGATTGCTTCTCTGGAGTTTGACGTATAAGGCATGAGGCAATTCCTAAAGTCTATTTTAATCAAACGAAATGAAATTTTACTATTGTTAATGCAATTTTTTATTAACTTGTAGAAATGTTCCTAATTATTAAGAAGTTAGGTCAGGTCTTCCACTTTAGTAAAAGTACCAATGCCTCTTGCTGACAATCCTCTTTGTTACATTTATGTGTATTTCCAGATGCATTTCTCGTTTCATAAAAAAAATTGTTGTTTAAAAAAGGAACATCATAGATACTAATTCAGTTGTGTTGCAGTGAGAGAAAGACAAAACCAATGAGATTTATGACAGTACTTTTTCAGAAGTTGAACAGTGTTTCCCTGTGTGTTCATTATTCCATGGGCTGGAAAAGCATGTCTCCAGAACAAAGAGAGTTTTCACTTCCAGTGAAGAAATTTCTCCAAAAGGAATCTGTAAAAGTTGTGAGGAGAGCAAAGCTGACAAA
>VZTM01040195.1:7653-38377 GCA_013400555.1 Jacana jacana
TGCAGAGCTTCCTCATGCAGATCAACACTCCCAACCTAATTTAGTGTCATCTGCAAACTTATGTATATGTATATGTATTGAAACACCTTCAGAACTCAAGATACTTTGCTGAACACACATATATTATCTACATATACTGAGTTAGGTCATCAGCATGAAGAGATTTTCATGCTCAGTAACTACACCAGAAAACCACTGAAGTAAGTGAGTTTATGTGAACAAGACTTATAAATTCCTCTGGCTCCACGAGAGTAGATAGTTCTACTGGTTGTGAGAGCCCCTCCATACCCTTCCCAGAAAGCTCTCTGCTCTCAAGTCCAGCAACAACCCTGAAAGTTTTGGGGGAGGAGGGAAGGAAGCAGAGACACCCACAGTGCCTTGGGCACTCAGGGAACCTTTAAACTCTGCCCTCATACAGACTCTCTACCAGAGCTACACAGGACAACGGGGTTGTGCTTTAGGAATGCCCTGGTACAACACAGTGCTGATGCAGCCATACTGCCTGCATTAAACCCTTATATTAATAGGAATACAAGGTTTACAACCAGCAGTGTGGCAGGTCTTCTTTACTCTTAATTCTTACCTTAAGTGTTGAGTTTGCACCTAATTAAAAAGCAAAACAATAAAGAAATCGGATGTCTAAGAACAGCTAGAAAACAGTGCATAAAAACTTCAGAAAAATAACTCATGGTGTAGTTCATCTGGAAGAAAGGAGGAAAAAAGGGGAGTAAACTCCACCAGACACAGTGGAATACGAATAGGCAGGGTTGTGTTCACCAGGGGGAATGCCAAATTGGAATGGTACTGGCTTCTAAATGGACAGATCTATCCATAAAATGGGAAAAGTGAGGTGACTGCAACATCTGGCTTAGAGCTCAGACAGTGCACAGGAGACTCCAAGGCCTGGTCTGCACAGGCATACTGCACCTATTTAACATGTGTTTCCAGCTGTCATGTATGAAAAGCCCTAAAACAGAGAAAAAAAGAAGTTACAAGGAACACTATGGAAAAATTAATTCACTCCAAAATTCCTACAGTCTTTCTGTACTCCAGTGCCTTTGGTCCATCCATAATTGTGAAGTTCAGATCTGCCAGAAACCAGTACTCTTAGCAACACAGTGTGGCTTCTATGCCCAAGGGTAACCATACCCCTATCCAGAGAAGCCTGGGAACCTGCAGTCACCAGCTCAGCTCAGGCAAGTGCCCCAGGCAGCCCTGCACCATGGCTCACCCCATATACTGAAAACGTAATGTGCTCCAGAGGCCAGATCCTTCTAGATCCACAGCACTACTCGAGAGGAACCTCCTCTTCTGTGGGGGAAGGCAGGCAGGGGGTGGGAGTCACATTTACAAAGTCACCTCAAAAAATACACCCATTGTAAAGTACACAACTGCTGCTTCAGAGCTTTTTCCAGCAGATGGCATGGAGGATGACTGGCTACCATTTCTCTGCCAAAGAGATAGTGTCAAGCTAACTGATGTCTGTAAGTCGGGCTTCCCCAGCTGCTGGTGGAACTGGGAAATACTGTTTGGGAATTATACAGACAGCAGGACACGATGCTGCTCTGCCAGTTTCCAATCCTCATTCTTTTATGGTCCCCTAAAGAAGTCATCTCATTGTAATAAAATGTCCCCTCACTGAAGGGGGAAAGGAAAGACCACTGAAAGCCCAAGGAACAAGGGGTACAACTGGAACAGTGCTGAGGGCGTCTTTCCCAACCATAGTAAAAGCCCCAGACAGAGAAAGGATCTCTCCTACTGGAAATAATTTTTCAGCTCTTTAAATCCTAAAAAGAGTTGATTGTCAATGATTTGAGAAGATACCAGGAGTATTGCCAAATGTACTTTGGCAGTAATAGCTGACAGGACAAAGTGTATGAAATACTTCAGTCTAAAGTAATTTAGACCACAAAACCAATCCTCCTGCTAGGTAGCTTGGTCTAGCCAGAAGAAATGGAGAAATGCTAGGCCATACCTACATCTCTTTTGTAGAGTCTTCTAACCCAAAACTTCTGAAATACCTGAGAGGTCACCCTCAAGCACAGGCAGCCGGCTTGTTCCACTGCCTTGGGGTCCAGGTGTCCCATGGAACAGCCTCTGAAGGGGATGGCAGAAAAGCAGCACTAATAAATGTGCACACACAAAACTGAAGGGATGAGGCAAGATATGGGGACCAGAAGCAGCTCACCTGCCAGAGATCAAAGAACAGCTCCACTGCAGGATTGTGTCAGGAGAGCTTTTTGTTAATGTCCAACTAGTTCAAGAAGAAAGCTGTATCAACTCAAGGGGTCACACTGGCCATTTTTCTATCTTGAAGGCACCCAAGTAAATACATTTTCACTGGCTCGTTGGTCTAGGGGTATGATTCTCGCTTAGGGTGCGAGAGGTCCCGGGTTCAAATCCCGGACGAGCCCTTGTTTTGAAGGGATGACAGGCGAGGAAGCAAAGCTCTCCCTGGGGGCAGATGAAAAGAGCTTGTTCAGAGATTGTGGGTAGGATTAAGGGGCAGGCCAGTATGAGAGACACTACACTCTTGTGGGTGTTTATTACAGGTCAAGATCAGGATGGGGAAGCTGATGAGGCTTTTTACAGACAGCTGAAAGTAGCCTTGCAGTCACAGGCCTTGGTTCTCAGGGGGGACTTCAATTATCCGGGTATCTGCTGGGAAGGCTACACAGCCCGGCAGGTACAGTCCAGGAGGTTCTGCCAGTGTACTGATGATAACTTCTCGACTCAGGTGGTGGAGGAGCCAACAAGGAGGGGTGTACTACTGGACCTAGTTATGACAAAGAAAGAGAGACTGGTGGAGGACATTAAAGTTGGGGGCATCCTTGGATGCAGTGATCAAAAAAAGAGTTCAGGATTGTGGGCAGTATGTGCAAAACAACACGTAGGATCGAAGCCTTGGATTTCAGGAGGGCTAACTTGACGTCTTCAAGAATCTGCTTGGAGAAATCCCATGGGTTAGGGCTCCAGAAGGTAGGGGGGGTCAAGAGAGCTGGAAAATATTCAAATATGTTTTTCTCCAAAGCTCAGGATCAGTGCATCCCTACGAGCAAGAAGTCAGGCAAGGGAGGCAGGAGGCCTGCATGGTTGAGCAGGGAACTTCTGAAAAAGTTCAAGGAAGTTTACAGTGTGTGGAAAAGGGACTGACCACTTAGGAAAACTGCAAGAATGCTGTTGGAGCGTGCAGGGGTGAAACGAGGAAAGCCAAGGCCGCCTTGGAATTAAACACAGCAAGGGATGCCAAAGTCAACAAGGAGGGTTTTTTCAAGTATATTGGAGGCAAAAAGAAAACTAGAGAAAACATGGGCCCACTGTTGATTGAGACAGATGCCACGGTGACAGAGGATGCAGAGAAGGCAGAGCTGATGAATGCCGCCTTTGCTTCAGTCTTTACTGCTCAGGCCAGCCTTCAGGATGAGCAGACTTTGGAGGTAACAGAGAAAGTCTGGATGAAGAAAGACTTCTCCTTGGTTGAGGAAGATCCAGTTAGAGAACAGTTAAGTAAACTGGATATCCACAAGTCCATGAGTCCTGACAGGGTGCACCCACAAGTGCTGAGGGAGCTGGCAGAAGCCATTGCTGAGCAGCTCTCCATCATCTTTGAAAGGTCCTGGAGAACAAGGGAGGTGCTTGAGGACTAGAGGAAAGCCAGCATCACACCAGTATTCAAAAAGGGCAAGAAGGAGGACCTGGGAAACTACAGGCTGGTCAGCCTTACCTCCATCCCTGGAAAGATGATGGAGTGGCTCATTCTGGGTGTCATCTCAAAGCATACGGAGGAAAAGAAAGCTAACAGAAGTAGTCAGCACAGATTCACCAAGGGGAAATCATGTCTGACCAACCTGATAGCCTTCTATGATGGCGTGACTGGATGGATAGATGAGGGGAGGGCAGTGGATGTTGTCTACCTTGACTTCAGCAAGGCTTCTGACACAGTCTCCCACAGCATCCTCATAGGAAAGCTTAGGAAGTGTGGGTTGGATGAATGGACATACAATGAGGTGGACTGAAAACTGGCTGAAAGGCAGAGCTCAGAGTGCCATGATCAGCAGCACCGAGTCCAGTTGGAGGTCTGTAACACATGGGGTTCCCCAGGAGTCAGTACTGGGTCCAGTCCTCTTCAATATTTTCATCAATGACCTGGGTGAAGGGATGGAATTGTACCCTCAGCAAGTTTGCTGATGACACAAAACTGGGAGAGGTGGCTGACACACCAGAGGGTTGCACCGCCATCCAGCGAGATCTGGACATACTGGAGAGTTGGGCAGAGAGGAACCCGATGAAGTTCAACAAGGGCAAGTGTAGGCTGCTGTACCTGAGGAGGAATAACCCCCTGCACCAGTACAAATTGGGGGCTGACATTCAAAACCCACCTGGATGTGTTCCTGTGCAACCTGCTCTGGCAGTGGAGCTGGACCAGATCTCCAGAGGTCCCTTCCAGCCTCGTATCGTTCTGTGATTCTGTCTTAAAAGGAGCGACATAACTTGGTATCTCTCCACTCTATGCTGTCCCAGACTTTAAGCATTTTCCACTAATTGTCTCTGCATCTGAAATGATTTATTCTGTGATTGCACCTGTCCAGTATCCCTTAAATTCACACAGTTTTATAATCTATAATGTTGGCTGGTAGTAAGTTTTATTTTACAGATCTACCTCTCCATCCTGTGAACATGGCTACTAACTTCACGTGATGCAAATCCTGTGTGTATCAGAGGAGAAGCAAATGGTTGAGCCCTTACACCCTCCACACCTCATTTCTCAGACACCTGAAAAAGTGTAAGTCCTCCCCCCCTTCCCTCCACAGGGTGGCTCTTTTCTAGCCTGAAGGGTCTTACTTGATAAAAGTCTTTCCATGCATTCCATCATCCTTGCTAAATGCTTCTCATATACCTTTTCTTTGAGGAGACTAGAACTCTACACAATATCTAAGATACGGGTGATCATACATTCATTCTGTCGTTTTATGATGGCTCCTGTTACAGCTTCTTTTCCTAAAAAATTCTAACATTTGATGTGTTTTTTCTGGCTGCCACCAAATACACTATGTTTTTGAAAAATCCCGTATCATAATCCCAAAGTCTCCTGCCTGAGTGGGAATGGTGTTTGATAAGAACACGATTAAGTAGAATTTACACAGAAATTTAAAAGGATCTGCCAAGAGCTCCAGGATACCAGCATGTGGCGAACAAAAGTAAACAGTGGTTCTGGTCTCTTCATCTCAACAACAACCAGAGGAAATAACAAACCTAGAAAAAGTTCAAGAAGGGCAGTGAGACATCCAAAAATTAGAATAGCTTTTGCAAGGAATGAGTATGAGAAGTAACTGAGCAGGGCTATGACAGAGGCTGTAATGAGGAGCGGCAGGAAGAGCAGGGGCAGAGAGGCTTCCCAGGGCAGGCAGCAGCAGACAGGCCTGGGCTGCAAGAGGCACGGTTATAGCCAAACCCCAAAGGCACTGGTTCTCCACACGCCTCTGCTGAGCTACTGGATCCCTGCTGGTGCCGCAATTCCATACTGCTTGAGTAAAACAGAACAGTTTATGTACAAAAACCTCTGAGAGGACCACTAAATATGTAGAAAAGGCATTGGATTAAAAAAGTGAGGTCTGGAGGCTGGGTGGCTACTTGAAGAAGGCAAATATGACGTGTTCTGGCCCAGTTCTCATCCTTCTTTTTAAGCAAAGAGGGAGATCAGGCTAGACTGAACCGCTGTTACCCTCCTACACCCTAATGATCAGACACTGACAGTTTCTGAGTAAAAAAGCCCTTCCCCCCGCCCCGCGTTCCCTCTTGTACTTAATTGCTTTAAGGGCCCACCGCTTCGGGCACGTAACCCCGCCAACCCTCCTCGTCGGCCCGGATATCCCACTCCCTTAGAGCCCAGCTCGCCGCCACCTCCCCCACTGCGTCTCCAAGGGGCACTGAAGGCCGCCCCGCTGGGAGGAGCCACCTCCTGGCCCGCAAACGCGGCCCCTCCGTTGCAGGAAGCCCAGCCCGGGCGCACACCCGGGGGCTCCAGCCCCACTGGCCGCAATCACGGGGAAGAAAAGCGGACGAGCGGGCGGGCGGGCAAACAGATCCCCTGCCCGACCGCCCCACACGAGTCCACAGCCTCATTCCACTCACCAGCCGCCCGATTCTTCCGCGCACGCGGACCTCCCCCCCCCCGCCTCAGAGCCCATTGGCTGCAACGGCCCCGAGGGCGGGGCGGTGACCCCAGCGGCTGCTCTTCCATTGGCTGGGGAGGCCGCCAAGGTGGTGGGTGGGGCGGATCAAGGCACCGCCCCCCGCCCTCTGCTCACAGAGGCGGTGCTGTGAGGGCGCAGCCGTGGCGGCCTGAAGTACGCTGCCGCCTGCCCCTCCTCCCCCTCCCGGCCACTCACCCGCTCTGGAGGGTGTCCGCCGGCGCCTCGTCTGACCCGGGTCCAGAGACCCAGATGGCGGCCGTGGTGCGGCCTTTCACCACTGCAGTGGTTGGCGCGGCTTGAAAGCGATCTGCCGCCGCCGGTTCTCCCCAGGTTGGCGTATCCACCCTTCCCCTCCCTTCCCTTCCCGCCCTCTGAGGGAGGAGGCCCGGAGGACACGCGGCTCTGACAGGAGCTATCTTAGATAGGATGGACCTCAAGTTAGACACTGCGAATAAATCTTATGAGGAGCAATTGAGGGAGCTGGGACTGTCTAGTTTGTGGAAGAGGAGGCTGAGGGGAGACCTCATCATGCTCTACATCTGCTTGAAAGGACGTTGTAGAGAGGTTGGTGCTGGTCTCTTCTCAAGGGCAATTAGCAATAGAACAAGAGGGAGTGGCTGCAAGCTGCAGCAGGGTAGGGTTAGGCTGGACATTAGGAAAAAATGCTTCCCAGAAAGAGTGGTCAGTCAGTGGAATGGGCTGCCCAGGGAGGTGGTGGAGTCGCCCTCCCTGACTGTGTTTAAGAGTAGATGAGATATGGAGTTGAGGGATATGGTTATATGGTTTAGGGGAGAGCTTGTAGAGTAGAGCTGATGGTTGGACTAGATGATCCCAAGGGTCTCTTCCAACCAAGATGATTCTATGATTTTATGATCATTGATAGTCATGTTAGACCTTGAAATCACGGCAATGTCTCAGGTTAGGTGCCAAATGGTCAAAAGCCACAACTGTTTAACTTCAATACCAGCCTGGCTCCCCAAACTCTTTTTCTTGGTCTGGCTCTCCTGACCAGCCTTTCCAGATGAATTATGCATTATCAAGCTGAAACAAGCTCGTTTTCACACATACCAACAGCAGATGAGCTGCATCTTAGATAGTTTCAAAAGAGAGAAAATTGTAAGGTACCTTTCCCCTTTCAGTTAACTCACTGCACCTTTCCCTTTGGGCATTAAAACCCATCTTCCTATTTCTCATGTGCAGGCACAACAGTCTTGTATGGCACTTGTCATCTTAGACTGCCCCAAAACAAAAGCTTTGGGACTTTCCTCACCACTGTTTTTTTTGGGTGTTTTTTTGTTTGTTTGTTTGGGTTTGTTTTGTTTTGTTTTGGTTTTGGTTTTGGTTTGTTCTGTTTTGTTTTTTTCATTCCTTCTTTAGAAAATCTGGTAATTTGTAAAAAGCATGTTCGTGTTGTCTTTCTGTTGTTCACTGACTCCCCTATAAATCAGTTCATAGAAGATTGCCCATCTGATTACTTGTAATTAACCCAGCAGCAGACTCTCCCCACATTCCCCAGAGCTGGATTTTCCTGTCACAGCAATGAGTTGAATAAAAAACTGCTATTTTACCTACAGTCTCTCGAATCATTATCTGCTGCAACACTTGGCTGTGGCTGAATGGAATGTCCTGGAGTTGTGCCTGTGAGCAGAGCAGAGCTATTTCCTTGGAAGACAGAAACACTAAATTCTGATAAAATATTTTGCAGCACAGCTTATGCAGGCAGCAGAGAACTGAATTTTCTTGCCAATGCAGGATAGGGGGTATAGGCTTATTTTGCTTTCAGATCCCCCTGCTTTTTACCTCTCTCCCATATAGAACAAAGCTTTGCATGACAGCAGAGAACTGTGGGCATTTCCAGTTAGTTTTAAAACACTCCCAAGAAGTCTGGATGTGGCATGCAGTGCGTTACCCCTTTGTCTTTGACAGGTCTTGCCAAAAAAAGGTCTTTATCCCAGCACAGAAGAGTGTCCCTCATGGAAGGCATGCATGCCCAGTCACAGTACCACCACTGCTGCAAACAAACCAGCAGAAACAAACAAACAAACCCACCCCCCAACCCCTTTTCCCCGTACTGCTGTGAAGTGACACTTGTCTGCTGAGTGCAGTAAGAAACCTGGCTTAGACTCTGCGAAGAAGCAGCACTTTTTGTCCTATTTCATACATGCTTGTAAAGCAGTTTGTGTGACAAGCGCTCTGCACAGGGCTGCTCAGGGAAGGAGAGAGGAGACTGGGCAGACACATACTCTCAGTCCAGCTTTCCCAGAGCAACAGTCCCTGCTGTGATTCCTCCTTACTGGGAGGTTACGGAGATCACGTAAGGGCATGTGGCTGGGCAGGGGCTTGAGGGGGGGCGGGGGGCAGGCAGGGTGACATTATTTAGGTTATGATATCAGATACTACTTGGCAGCAAAGAGAGCTCAAGACCTTGCATAGAGTCTACATTACATGACGGTTCTAGAAGGAAAGCTCCGGAGGAGCTGGAGTGACCCTGTAGGAAGGAAAACAAGTTACATCTGGTAATGTAACTTCTGTGGGATGTGTGGACAAACCACAAATATAGGGACACCTGTGAAGGACACCCTGTAAGAAATGCCTTATTAATAATTAGGTTTTATTGTCTCCTAATCTTTTTCTTTTTTTTTACAGAAAAGTATTTCTAGTTAACTATCTCCCCTGTCCTTTCACCCACAGACCCATGTCACACAGCAATGACAGCATCGCCTCCGAGACTTGAACCTGACAACACAGACCACTGCTAATTCACTGCTACGTTTCCTGGTACTCTGTGTGGGCCCAGACCAGGAACAGAGCACAAAACAGTGTTTAAAAACACGCTTCTATCCTGGCAAATTACAGCAAGTTGTTACTCAGAAGGCCTTTGTGTTTTGGTGGTTTGAGGTCTTTCTTTTTATTTTATATTCTGTTGTATTTTTTCTATGCTAATTACAGTCTTTTTAGTCCTCTTCCTGTAGCACAAACCATAGCCACATGAAAAAGTCTAATCAGTTTTAACTAATATGAAAATAGATTATTAAATTCCAATAGTAGAACTTCTGCTGTTGCCATTAATTCCATGAAATTTCTTAATAGCTTTCCTCTCCCCCCCCAAAAAAAAGGTTGACATTTTTGGACTGGCAGCCCAACTGCCTGTTTCATTTGGAAGGCAGACAAGCACACAAGGCTTTACAACCATGCAAGGGGTTATTTCTAGTTAACATCAACATAATCCTACTTTTGAAGATGAAAAATAATAGAAGTGGAAATACTCTGCTTGCAGAACAACCCGCGACATCTCCTCTATGTGAGAGAGACTGACTGCACTTTCAATACTGAGCTGTTCTACAGGTGCAGAATAAAACATGCATTAGAGGCAGGTTTGTGGGCCAGCTGCATTGCAGCTTCTCAAGACGTTGGGCCATGCAGTAAAACAGATTATCAGTCAGCCTTCTGAGAGGTTCCAGTTGCTCTCTGAATTCAAGTACAGCAGTAAGTTTTCATCCTCCAGCTCATGGACTCCCAACTTTTTCCCTTTTGGAGAAAACAGTGGTAGGTGATCACAGTGACCTCTTCCTCTTTGCCAGGCTTTGTGAGTCCCTTGGAAGTGATTCAGGGACCACAAGGAGGGGTGCAGGCCTCAGACTGAGAAACATTCTATTTAGGTGGCCATGAGTTAATACCATCCCGTGATTTTGACATTTTAAACGGATTTTAGAGGTAATTAAAAAAAAGAGATACCCTGAAGCAGAATTACTAGCATTCATGTCTTTGTCCATTCTAATACCCCCATTTATTTTACTATGCCACAGAGCCCGATTCATGGTGTTCTCTCAAAAAAATGCCCTGAGACGTATGTTAACATGCAAACTTGATAGAATCTCCTGGCCAGAACCTTCTCATGGTTGTTTCTCCCTTTCCCCCCCCAAAGATGTAAGCACTCTGCCATCACAAGAAGCAGGAAAGAAAATATATAAAATATATTTAGCAAAACCAGTAAAATTAAAGTGGAACAGAAAATGCAGTCAAGTAGCAAACATTATGTACAGCAGCAGATTGTACAATTTTTCCTACACATACCTCGGCACTTATTTCACACACTCTTTAAGGAAGAGGAAGAAAATAGGAATACACTAGTGTTTGAAAGAAAACATCTTTTTTTTTTTTTTCCTGGAACAGTAAATGGGGTTTATCACTGATTTTTGTTTTTGAAACTCCAATTCAGGGTAAATATACCTCTGAGAACAGTAAGAGAAGGACACCATTTTCTCAGTCCTTAGAGTAAAATTAAGCTGTCCTCCCTTTACAGACTAGTCTGGTATCTTCAACAGGTACAGGATCTAGACATGACCTGGCCAGCTTAAGGGATGTAGGTAACAAACACTGTAACCCAGATACAAAACAGGTATCCGATTTTTCCAGCTTTCCTGAGGCTGAGTGAATTGTTTAAATACATGTGCGCTTAGCAAAATCCATGATACAGTACATTTTTAACAGTAGTTTGTTAAGAAATCATGAAAGTGCATAACAGCCTAAAAGCAGGCAAAAAGTACTTCAGAAGAACAGTCTTTCCTTAAAGTGGCTGAAGAGTGTTAAGCCTTCCCCAAAGCAGTGTTGAGCTCGTGTGAGGACATCAGTGATCTTCCTAAAGACTCCACAGTGGTGTGGTGGGTTTGGGCTTTTCTCTGAGTTACAACAACCATTTGCGTGAACACGAGACCGTTGGAAGTACCGGTGCAGTTCTACGGTTAAAGCAAGGGTCCTGACAGCTCATGAAACCAACTTCTAAGCGAGGCTTTCAGGTCAATGCTTGGGTGGGACTCTAGTGCTGGCTTTCAGAGGTGAGCAGCTGCGTGACTCTGCCGCAGACCCAAACTGCCTCACCCAAGTTAAAGCAAACATTCACGCCTTCGCAACCACCAACGCCAGGCCGGACACAGCGGGGAGAAAAAGGGAAGGGCTTCACACCCAAAGCTCTGCCTTACTCTAACTGGCAAAGGCAACAGCGACAGAAAAATCACATCCAACAACTTCTCATGTTACAGTGAAAACAGTTGTTCCACGAGATGCAAATACAGATGGGAGAAAAACTAGTAAGGAGTTAGAGATCAGTCACGGTGGGTAGCTTCAGTATTCTCTTTGGAGATGGAGATTTGTCCGGAATGTTTCCCAAAATAAAGATTTTATTGTTTAGTTAACAAAACTCAACACCAGTAGTACCACATTTCATACAATTCCAAAATAGAACTTTCTCTTTCCCCCCCAAAAAAATGTGCTGCTGAAATGGCAGGTTTTTACTAATCCTTGTCAGGATGACACAGATCACCAGAGTAGGGAATACTACTATTATGGATTTTTCCTCTTACAGATTAGCTTGATTTGTATTTCTTCTCCACAGAAGGTTGCATACTTTGTGTTCTCCTCCTCCCTCTTCCAGTTCATGTGCGTCCTCCTCCTCGGTCGAGCTGCCAGATAAATTCCACTTGGAAAGACGAGCTTTCCTACCTTCCTGCTTGTAAAACAGGGCGAGTCAATGAAGGAAAACAACCCACCACCAGCTCAGCACTCACCACTGAAGCAAATGTAAGTTTCATGAAGGCAAAATTGATGGGTTTTGCATACACTTACACAAACAAGTGTGAATAAAGACTTTGTACCCAAATCATTCAAGTTTATTCCAGACCTCATATTTAAGGTAAAGCAGAATAGTTCCATTTTCTACATGAAAGGCTCTTGGACACGCTGCTGTTAATCTGACCAGCTGCTTTCAGGGTTTTGCTCAAAATCACCTTAAATGTTTCTGTCCTTCACCAAAAATGCTCACTGAACTAAATCAGGCCAAAATAAATATGTAATTGCAATAATTTTACTTCTGAAGCCAAGATGTATAGAGCATGCTGCTGCCACCACCAGAACTGTTGCGTAGTTTTACTTTCAGGATTTGTGAAGTTTTGGTTTTTTGTTCTGTTTTAAGAAAAGTAGGAGGCGAACAATAGAGAACAGCTGTAGTTTATCCCCATGTAATTGAAAATAGCTATAGTTTATCCAAATGCAATTGCATGGTAGCACATTAGGAACTGCTGCCTTCAACTGAACTTTTCTGACATCCTGTTGGATGTCCTTTACATGGGAACAGATTATCAGCTTGGAGAACATTTCCATGCCGGGTCTCATAAGAAACTATTTAGATTAAATCGACACAAACCCCCAAAATTTCAAGACCCAGAAGACAGTGCTTCCTCTGGGTAGACAAACACCACCAAGAACAGTGACCTGAAAAGTCACCAGGAAGCTTTTTTTTTTTTAGAGCCTGGTGAAAAAGATTAATTTGATGATCTATTCACAGACACTTCTGGTAATTGCAGTCCAGTGTGAGATCCTCCTGTTGCACACCTAAATCTCATTGCTGGGTGTCTTTTGATTTTCTGCTGATAGGCAACCTCCTGCTTTACGTGCCAACGGGCATTACAGCTACCCCGCCAGCTTTCACTGAGCGGCGGCGCGCATTCACAGCGGCCAGAGAGCAGGACGACGCGGGGCCTGAGGTTCCATCGTGTTCCTGCTTCTGTTTGCACCATACGGAGATAGAAGAAATGCTATTTCAGGGATTCAACAGAGGTGAGACTCTAGAAAATTATTAAACGAGAATACACACAAATCACGCACGGCCAAAACAAAATAATAAAAGTCTTTAGTGGAAAACAATTTTATCCTCCTCCTGCTTCTGGATCTTAATACAGAAAGCGTTCATCTCCAAATTGAAAATTCATTTGTGATAAGGCTTGATTACACAGCCATTTCCATTTCCCAAGTCTTATTGCAACAAATTGTGAAGTATTTCTATGCAACTTTTTATCTTCAACTGTACAGGTAAAACAATGCTTGAAATCAACTAGCACTTCAGTCCCTGCGTTTTTAATATATAAACTCACCATCGTACTGAATTATACATTTAAAATATTTACACACTTGACCAACAGCAGTACTAGCATTTATTGCCTTAAAACTGCATGCTCACTGCATGGAGGCTCCTTATTTTGCACAAAGGGAACAAATAAAAGAGGGTAATATTTTTTTCCCAACTATAAACTCTAGAATGGTTCAACAGGAGATTGAAATGTGCTGGGGAATGCTATTAGAATCAATTTTATCAATTTCAAGTATCAAGCTGTAATAGATTGGAAAAAATCACATGGGTAGTATCTTTCTCTTGAGGTTGGAAGGGTCTTTCTTTCTAAGAATGGCTTAAAAGGACAGAAAGAGCAGGATAGGGAAAGGGAAGAAATGGAAAAGCAGAATCTCCTGTGATTCACCGAGGAGAAGGGCAAGCCAGGGATCAGGGATATCGTACTTCTCAGTTGCTAGGGCCCCACGAAATCTCATGTTGAAAAAAGCATTTTGAAAGACAGCCGAGAGCTTACGGCTCTAGAGCCAATGACACCTTCGTGATTTGTTTCACAATTAGTGCTAGGAAGCATTCATTTCCTCTTGCAAAGAGGACACAATCTATTAATATTATAAAAACCCTAAACATTTAGGGAGTGGGGCTGGCTCTTTAAGTTTTATATTATTGGGCTTTGGTTATACTGAGTGACTGGAACAGCTATGGGGAAAAACGAGTGGTGTTTTGTTTCTTGCAGAAAAGCATAAAAACCCCCCAAACCAAACAAAACCCCCTACCACCACAAGTGGCACTTGTCACAAGAGGAGGCACCAAAGCCTGAATGACTAGCAACTGTCCTCTCACCATTCAGAGCAGGACCGAGGCACACTGGTGGGGAATCTTGTCTTGTTTAAGAAGCAGCCACCATTTCAACTGGTTGTAATTGCAGTAACTCCAGTAACTCCAGTTTACAGCACACGTTACGGTACTGCAGCAGACCAGTCTCGGGGATACTGCACCACTGCTGCCTCCACTGTGCTCTCTAATTAGGAAAGCCTTCTGTTCTCATTACAGTAACTCTTACAGCTCAACACTAAAATGAAAATATTTAATATTTACATCGCATCTCAGATCCTCAAAGCATCTTATAGGCATAAGCTGATCCTCACAACATCCCTGTGAGGTAGGTATTACCACTCTTTTAACAATGACTCAGTTCTAGCAACTTGCCAATGGCCACAGAGGATCCGATGGAAAAACCCATACAAAATTAGAGGAGCCTGGCTCCTACTCCTGCGCTTATATTCATCAAGCTACTTCCATAAAAAACACCCCTTCTTATGTCATTATTTAACCAAAACTGAAATTACTTGAAGTGTTTTACAAGATAAATGCTGCTATTTGTATTTTTTAATAATTTTGCAGATCACAAATTACCATTTGCTTCACCTTTTAAACGCAGTCAGCAGACAAGTGACTGCTCTACGAGTGCCAGCACATTTTCTAGAACAACATGGCTTAGATCTGAAAGGGCTTTGCCCAGGTGAACACCGGGTCTGCAGTGAGCACTATGCACTATCGAAGAGATGACTCTGATACAACCCCTCTCTTCCAACTACTGGGATTTGGACGTGCTGAGAAAAACTTCTCATTCCTGAGAAAAAGTGAGAGCCCTTCATCACTCAACAGTGAAACACAAACCTCTGGGCAGTAAGTAGCAGACTGAGGCGGTAATTCAGTGAGGCTAATTAAGGCATAATGCACATGAAAGTGGAAGTTTCATATAGTGGCAGTCCACTTCTCCCTGTCCATGTGAATCTGTGCTTTCAAGAAGGTCTTGGATTTCATGACCCAGCTAGATGGTCGTGCTTGCCAGCATCGAGAATGATAGGTTGAACAACAGAAAATCATTCTGCCAGCATCAGAACTAGCTGTTACAATGGGGAAGGAGCTGGGAAAATGGGAAAGAAGCTACTTGATTTCTAGTCTCAGAATGAAAACACTGGAGCAATAATCTGGTTTAGGAAAAAAAAAATCTAGACAAATATATTTCTTACAATTATATCATGCAGCATTTATAATTCAGTTTGAGTTGCCTTATCCTCAAAGAGCAGGTGCATTTTAGAACCATTATTCACCTTGCACAGTGAATGGAAAGTCAATGCAGTGATGCTGTACACGTTTCAGAACACTTACGTAGCGCCAACTCCCACTCTCCACTGAAGATGGTCTATTGGTCTTTCCTACAGACCTGAATGGGCTTTTGCATTTAAATTTACAGCAACTGGATGTGTAGAAAATCACTGGAGGTTTTTTTTTTTCTTTCCTTTTTTTTTTTTTTTTAAAGTTATATAGAAGCCAAATAGTTCAGGTGGAAGCAGCCACCTAGCCAGCAGGAGTATGAATTAAAAAAACCTTATTCCCAGAACCTTTTGCAACAATTCCATACAAGTCACTAAGCAGAGACATTTTAGCATTTGCTCTAAAAAAACCCCATAAAATGGCATGAAAAGATCCCTGTGGGATGTATGAGGATGGAAGAAAAAATTAAGAACCAAGAAAGGAAGAATGTTGTGTGGCATAACACCAAGCAGGAAAATTACCAACAGAAAAAAATCCCTCACGAGAACAGTTTCCCTTAAACACATGTTAATTTTAAATGAATAGCAAAGGAAAGTTTTAAGCACCCTTCAAAACGAGGCTTTGGAAGTAACTGCTCACGCTTCGCAAGTCTTGAGAGTCAAAAGATGCTGCGCCTCTCTGCCAGTTAGAGCACAAGGAGCCTGAGAGCAGAGCGATGGGTATGCACATTGCTTGGTACTGAATGCCACCCAATTTGTGCTCTGCTCATCAATCACAATATTCAAGAGAATTTTAAAATGTTAGAGTTAATAAATATTTTTAAATAGTGAGCCAGCTTTAGGATTTCAAAAATGACAGTGACAGAGCTAGTTATAAAAGAAAGGATGACTGAGAATATCAGAGATTCAGTCAGATCCAAAAGCTCGAAGGTATTTGCTATGATCTCTTTGCAGACTTTGGTGTAGATGCGTGACATCACACACATCACGACAAGCCAGCAGCTCCTACTGCCATTCATGTTCCCAGGCTTTAATGCCCTTCACCTGAAAAAATGAGGTTTCAGAGCTGCTGCCCTATCCAATGTACAAACTCAGAGAAATTCCAGAAGTACTTGCAAAAACATAGCAAACCCCAGACAAATTTAAAAAACAATCAGCCATCAGAACAGTTTAGAAACAGAAGGATCTGCTCAGATCAGTGTCCTTTGTGCAAGTGCACAGTCAAGAAATCTTTTAAAGAAAAGCATTACAGTTTAGAGAAAAATCAGAGAGCAATAGCCCTGTTCTAAAATACTATGCAAATTATCTTAGAAATAAAATACTTGCTGGGAAGGTACATTACCTAACAAGTTTTATGGTCATTTTTGAATGTGTATAACTGCCCTAGCCCAGTTTTCACATAAATTAAAAGTAAAGTATAATGAAGAGATGTCGTTTTTGGCCTTGTGGATCCATGCTTGAGACAGGTATGGATTTAACTAAAAAATAAAAAAATAAAAAAAGCCTTAGATCACTTATAGCACAGTATTACAGATGTGTCTTTTAAAAATTCTGGCTATTGTGACTGCTTTTGAGATGAATAGCTGAAGAATGGCACCGAGTTGCAAGCATGATGCTATAGATAGCTGTGGAAAGGTGTACACTGGACATTTCATATGGACTTGAAAGACGCATGGGAAGTGCTCAACAGGATGATCTAGCAGAGGTCTTAAACAAAAGGGTCCACGTTTGCCTCCATGTATTTCCACAGAAATCAATTCTACTGGACATGCAGCATTTGTGTTTGCTTTGTTTCCTCTGGCTCACGACTGGAGACAAAGCAGGGTTTGCTTTTGTATCCGTGTGCTGCTCCCCTTGTTGGTCCGCTACACTCAGGGCACTTTATCTTGCTGTCGCGATAGCTGAAGTGCTGATATAAAACACCAAGCAAAAGCAGAGCAGTTGGGAGGGCTCTGCAGAAGTGGAGCTAGATTCAGCACAATCAAATATCCCCCACAGGACTACACCTCCCAGTTACGGTTCTCGACTCGAGTCAAACAAACCTGGCCCTGGAGTAACAGGGTTTGATGCCCCTGTTTGAGCATAATTGTTTTAGCTAATGCCCCAACTTTAACAAGTTTGCCAGTAATTTACACCCTTTGAGTTGTTATTGCTCAAGCAAACCGTTCAGTGTAGAGATACATCGCAGCTGTGTGCAACCTGGGTATGAATCAAACAGATACTGAAAGTAAAACTACACATGAACCTCGCGTTAGACACCCATTCCAAAATGGCACGTCACCATGACGGGCTGCAACAGGTACACAGCAGCTTAATGCCAACATCCTAAACCGACTCTGAAGAGTCAAACCTTGCCTTAAATTTCTTACCTAAGTATACAAGCTTTTTTTTTTTTTTTTCCTCTTTTAAATTAAGGCAATGAAATGGCTACAATTCCTAAAGTTCTTCTTAGGGGAACAAAAATATACACCTTTTTTTCTTTCGAACTTTAGGCAGCAGAACATAATGTAAAAACCTGCACTGCATTAAACATGCAATAGCAGGTTGATGTAGAAAACCTGAACAAAACAAGTTAAAACACCATTTGGTTTTTCTTCTCCATTGGAACACAAACTCAAACTTTAAGAGAGAAAAAATAAAGCTTAAAACCAGCTAAACTGTTTAGAGCTTTGTATGTATCTGCATCACACTCTAACATGATTTTGGGTAGAAAAGAAATCTGTATGTTTATCTGGCCACTCATATTTTAAACCAGTGGGGGCAGGGGGGAAGGCACTGAATTTATTTTTCATTGTGCCCATATCTGTTTGCACATATATGGAAAAAATTAAACTCAATTCTTCTGTTCATTCTCTCCCACACACAAGTATGACAGATCGCAGCTAACACGTAATAGCAGAAGCTGATTCAAAGTTGACCTCTCCTATTCCATCGTGTTATGTTCAAACTTCCAGGCTCTCTAGAATCTGAGATGGCTGCAAAGAACCCAGAGACAGGTACAAGATTTAGTCAGCATTCAGCATTCCTCAGTGCATTTTGCAGAAAGGGTCTAAATTAGGCATAGAGTTTTGTTGTTTATTTTACACAGAGAAGTCCACCAACATTTGCCATAAATTCTTCTAAACTCTTTAAGAAGGCCATCTTCTGCTTACGGTCCAGTGTAGGAGGAGTGCTGCTTGCAGTAAGCTTGTTGAAGGCATCTGCTAACCGCTGGTAAATGACTGGGTCTTGTTGAGTTGATAGCAATGTTTCAACTAGCTCTGAATATTCAGCCTGTTAAACAAACAAGAATCTTGTTAACGGTATAAAAACCACACAACATGGACAACTTCTCTCATCAAGACCAAATCCAGAATCAAGGCTGCAACAGAAAACTATCAGCACCTTTCCACCTGTTACCCAGTTTCACTGACTGGCATACCAGAAGCGACTATAGACCTGCAGCCTTTCACCTCCCTCTGAACCAGATAAAGCCCCTTCAATCAGACCAGGGTTTTAGTAAGGCTAAAGAAGCCCTTAGAGCTGGGTAGGGTGCTGGCAGTGCAGAGCAAGAAGCAGCTTGAAGGCACACCCTTCCAAGTGCCTCCCTTAGCATAGGGTACTCCTGCACACCTGACTCCTCTTTCTTCAATCCTGCCCTACATCCGGTGTGCCCGACCAACCAGCATTGGATACAAGGACATGAGATAGAGGAGTTTAGGATCCTTTGGAGAGTGAGGAAAGAGCACAGCCAAGTACAGACCCTAGATATCATGAGAGCAGATTTCAGCTTATTTAGGAGACTGGTGGATGGGATTGATCCTATGGGAGAATGTTCTGAAGACAAAAGGAGCTCAGGAGAGCTGACAGGTCTTTAAGGACAACTTTGTCCTAGCAGAAGAATGGCCTGTCCACATACAAGATGACCACATCAGGATGCCAACCCGGCTAAGCAGGGGCCTCATGATTGAACTCCAGTGCAAGGAGGACACACGCAAGAAATAGTAGCAGGGACGGTTACAAAAGAGGAAAACAGAAACACTGGGCAAGAACAGTGACAGAAAACCAAAGTTCAGCTAAAGCTGAATATGGCAAGGGCCATCAAGAGCAACAAGAGCAGCTTCTACCAGTATGTTTACACTAAAAGAAGGAACAGGGAAAATGTGGCTCCTGGTGCTGAACAGAGCAGGTGGTTTAGCAATAACAGACAAAATACAAGGCTGAAATACTCCATGCTTTCTTTGCCTTGGTCTTCACTGACAGGTTTTCCCCAGACCTTTATGACTACAGATAGGGTTCAAGGAAGAGAAGAACTACCAGTAGTAAAGAGGATTAACCCAGGGATCTCTTGGGAGACCTTGCTGCATACAAGCTCATAAGACCTGAGAGAATCCACCCAAGGGTTCAGAAAGCTGGCTCATGTCATGACAAGGCTGCTCTCTATCGTCTTTGAATGACTAAGAAGTCATTCAAATAATACCCCCAAGAAGCTACCTCTGGGCACATGAAAGAGAAATGGACTGAGAACGGCCAACAAGGATTTACCAAGGATAAATCATGCTTTACCAACCTGTCTTCTGTGATGAAACTACTACCTCTGTGGGTGAGAGGAGAGCAGCAGATGCCTGATGTTAGTATGTCTTTAGCAGTCTTACACAGCATCCTTCTAACCAAGCTGGGACTTTATTGTCTAGATGAGTGGACTACTATGTGGGTGAAAACACACCTGTATCATCAGCCTCTAAAGGGTTGTGGTTAATGGTTCTCATTCCACCTGGATGTGGAGTTACAAGTGACACTGAGAGCTCTCATCTGGACATCATCCTGTTAAATATTTCAGTTAGTGACTGAAGGAGAAGAGGAGGAAAGGCACTTTCCTCAAGTCTGGGGATGAAAGCAATCTGGGGAGCATGGCCAACGCGTTCAAGGGCATGACTGACATTCAGAGACACCTAATCAGGCTGGAGGAACAAACTGACTGGAACCTCATGAAATTCAACAAAGGCAAATGCAAAGTTCTGCATCGAAAACAGATGAACTACACAGACTGGGAACTGACAGGCTGGGGAGCAGTTCTGCTGAATAAAGGACCTGAAGGTCCTGGTGGACAGCAGGCTAAGCAAGTCCCCCCTGTGCCTTGTCAGCAATGGACACCAGCAGCACACTGGGCTGTAGTTATTATTGGTCTTTATGCACCACTTGTTAGATTAGATGTGGATTTGTGTCCAGTTTTGGACTCAGCACAAGAAAGATATTGATAAACTTGAATGAATCCAGTGGTGGGCCACCAAGACTGACTGGCAGGTACTGAAAGTACATGAATTATAAGGTTAAAAAACAAAAAACTAACAAAAAGCATTCAAAAGGCTGCTCAGAGAGGCTTTGGATTATCCATCTTGGAAGTTTTCAAGACACTCTTGGAAAGTCATAAGCAACCTGATCTGAATTCAGTGTTGACTTCACTGATGCAAGAAGTGGGACTACAGACCTCCTGAGGGTTCCTTCCAAGCTGAACCACTCTATGATTTGCCAGACACACAGTAATTAACCGGTCTCCTTTAACAAGTGACTGGTTTTCAGGGTGTAAGTGTCTAAATGCCGTACCTGATGCAAACACACTAATGTGTAGAACGCTTCACCTGCTGCCGTCGTCATTTCTGTGTTGTGCTTCTGAAGTACCAGCATATCAAAGACCATCTGAAATCACAAACCAGAAGTAGTTAGAGAAGTATAAAATTAACTTTCTACTTTACCAGCATTTGCTGCTGAACCTCGTATCTTCATTTCCTCTCCATAATAATGAACATGTATTTACAAGCACCCAAGTTTGGTTTGTTGCCTCTTTGTTAATTTAGGTATGAGTAAAAGGACTCTAAGTCCTTTTAGAAGTCAGGCCTTGGCTTAACAGCACAAATCACATCTCAAAGCACTGAAACCTGTTGTTGATTTATATGTGCTCTTCAGAGAGAAACAGCATCTCAAAAAGCTGCAGATATGCCAAAGAAATAATGCAAAAAGCCTTTGTTCTTCCAGAATAAAACGGGGAACTTTTCCCTCAAGTTTTAGAGACTCCTGTAGCTCACAAAAAGCCAAGAAGGGAACAGACTAGTAAGAGGAAATTTAGAAAAAAAGGCAGAAAGCTGTGTTAACTTAGAAATACAGACAAATTATATTATTTAAGGGGTTTCTCAGTCTCTCAGCTTGACTGATGCATGGTTTTAAGGAGCAAACCCCAGAAGTTCAAATGTCAGTTTGGTAAGAAAAAGACTTCCATTTTCCTTCAGAAACCTTACAAAATCAGAAGACATGTACACAAGTTCTCCCATTACTTTGCTCCCAGTTAGCAGGAACCTGGCCACTACCACATCACTCCAAAACTCAATGAGGTAGAGTGACTGGTCCTAAAAGGAAGCTATTAAATATGATACTGGATTAAGAAAATGCCTAATTCATTTGAGACATTGAATAAATGACAGCATTTTCTTCCTAGTTCCCAGCTGCGCTCTTTATCCCCTGCCTCTTGTTTGAGTACCCTACCCAGCCTCCAGTTCACACAATTCTGGAAGTTTTCTACTTCACAGCTTTCACGGTAACTGCTGACATTGTCAGTCGGGTTCATTCTAGAGCTCTTGTGCAGAGCATGAATAAGTATAAAGTGTGTTTTGAGAGGCTCAGGCTTTTGTTGATTGGCAATAAGTAGTTTCCTCTCTTTGCCTCCATCCTCCTTTGTACTCTAGTCCAGTGACTCCAGTCCTTCACGCTCTTTCTTCTTAAACTGCCAGGTTTTTGGGTAACAGGCTGCTCCTTACGATATGCGTGATCCCAATTAAGCTGTTTGGCCTCTCTGATGTTACCTGTATGCAAAAAACTGAACAAAATGCAGATACCTTACCTTAAGAAAGTGCCTTGTTGCTAGGAAAAGGGTTGAATCTGTTTCTTGTGCTTTTGCACACTGTTCTGCTAACGGTGTTACCGCCTCCAGGCAGAGCTGGCAAACCTCTGAACTCATGCTGGTCACCGGCGTTAAAGAAGCAAAGTCAGATCTCAATTACATTGTTTCCCAGTGCAGAAAATATTAGAAAATATATGCAGAAAATAACCAGAAAATATTTTAAATGCTTGTACATTCCAAGATTTCTTTCTACTACAAAGCTCTTAGTAAAAAGAGAACATTAAAAAAATAGAGAAAGGGGGGAAAAAAAGGTAATTCCAGCTTTGTTGCCTTCTCATATTAGCTCCACGCCCAAAGGTAACATAACCCTCTCTGACATAACATTTTCAGAAAGAGTTCCTTATGGTCAAGCTCATCTGTTTCTGACACGTGCCACAGATTAGTGAAAATGGTGCTCCCATTATGAGCGGGAGAGCCCATTGGCACCCTGACAGGAAATGCTCTGGAGCCAGCCCAGTAGAACAGCAGCGGTGTTTTGTATTACCAGCTGAGAAACTAATTCAGGAATGGCTCTGGGATACCAGCTGAAGGCTTATGAAGTTACACACTCTGAAGTGAAGTAATGGAGGAGGCAGGAATGGCTGCCAGAAAAAACTTACACGCTCAACCACTTAAAGGCTGCATTCAAGCAACACGAGTCGGAGGAAATTCAGCGAATACTAGAATCTCTGTGGACACTACAGAGAAATTCTCAGTCCCCGGAGAGAAAGAGTTGATTACTGATATATAATTATAGATACAAAAGATTGACAGAAAAGGAAAAAAAGTGCAAAGGAAAATAAAATCAGATTTTTAACAGGTCCTTATAAAAGCAACTCGGATTTTTAAACAGCCCTTAGCTCTGTAAAGGATACGATGACATCCCTAACTCCAGGGAGTACATTAGACTCTTAAAAAGGTCCTCTGGAAGTTGTGGAATTTTCTCAGGGAATATCTCACAGATGAAAGTGATTAATTTGTAATATTGATTACACAGGGATGGAAACTGTCAAAAGAAAAACATGGTAATTTTAGAATCAAATATATAAGTCTATTCTGACATAATTTCCATCTGGACAAAGAGCCATGACCGCTGCTTGCCACTGAATTAAAAAAATAAGAATTTTAGTAAGCCACTTCAGAGTCATTAGAATGGGTACAAACACTGTGGTACAACAGAAAGGGATTGCTAAGGCTAAACAAGTGATGGTGGGAGTCCAGTCTCTGCTCTATAAAAGTGCAAGGAGTTTTACTGCAGACACGAGCAGGTCTAGTCCTGTGGTGTAAAAGCTTCACAAGCATTTGGAGCACAACAGAGGGGAGGGCTCATGGGGTACATCCTTTGGCTTAGTTTCATCTGAAGCGGCCGTAGCTCTCATGCCCAGGGAGCACTCCCAGACGAGGGACCGACCGAGATACACTTCAGAAGTGCTGCCCCGATTCAAAGCCAAACATTAACCCAGTGCAGCCCTGCCCTTCCAGTGTTCCATGTTTTATTGTTCTACTGACAAGGGGCTGGGGTCTAGATGAGACCCAGCTGTATTGTGACAATACTTAGTTAATACACACTCCCAGATTATTTTTTTTTAAAATATCACCATTTGTGCTTCCTTTCCCGTTTCTGACATTATTAGGATTCCACAAGCCACATTTGGCTAATTGTTCTAATTGTTGACCTGCATGAACTCACTATTAGAAGAAAAAAGTTTTGCTTAGGGCCTTCAAACATGTATTTTCTCAGATTAGAATATTTCTTCTCAAACAGCATCTAGATCTATCAAACAGCTTTGGCATTTTTAAAAGCCTAGAAAATTCAGTTTATGGAGCTGGAATGCATATAGGAATGAAATAGAGGAACCCATTCCGATGCAGCTTTCGTACTCTAGCAACTACATGCAAAAATATACTTACCTTCAGCAGATCCTGGGACATTAGAGGCAGAACTAGGTTAACCCCATATAAGACAACATCTGCTGCTGACACAGATCTGTTTGTAGCTTGCCCAGGCTCATGTCCTCTAAATACTTCATCTGTAGAAAAGACAACAAATGTTTTGTATAAAAGGGGGATTAAACACATTGAAGGACGAGGCCCATTTCTTTATAATAAAGGCATTTTTAAAAATAGGACTATTCCCCTCACCCCAAACAAAAACATGTGACACTATATTAAAATAGAACCTCCGTGAGTGGAGGCTGCCATCACTCTATATTTATATTCGTTAGGACTAAGGATTTCATAACCACGTGTAGCAGATGGCAGGCTAAACCAGAACACTGCAGGAACTGAGGGCTCCCTTCCACTACAGAACATCGCACTTGGGTCTGCTGAGAGCTGCTTCGTGCCTGCACACAGAAACAGACACTGTGCAAAATATTACTGTAGTTTTATACTTTTTATAGATGTTAACATATGTTTATATATATTTTATAAACACAAGGAGGAAAAATAATACAGAAGAGTTCATGCAGGAAATTCTGTAGTCTAGATGTTGCCAAGTTTTCTCCAGTTACAGGTAAGATCTATATTTACCATCAACTGGCAGCCACCTTTTATGCTGCCTGCATTGCATTAGCAACAGCGCACACGCAACCTTCAATATATGAGATCCCTGGGCATTGCATTTAAGCTGTATTCACTGCCTTTAGTTCCATGGTAAGCATTTTACAGTGTCTTCCACACAACAGACTTCCAACATCTGACCTCAGAGAGAGCATGTGATGTGGCACTGAGGTGTCCATGCAATAGGCAAAGCCTAAATCTCGTTCTGCATTTGTGTTGTGTGCGTGTGACAAGAACCCCACAAGTAGAGCAGTAACACTGAATTCTGGAGTACAGGGTTCTCTCAAGACGTTCCTCAGAAAAGCAACAAACAACATCAAAACAATCAAGGCAGATTCAGACTGTTACTGAGCGTGTTTTCTGTGCAAACTGCATAGGAGATGGTGAGATCCCAATCACTCAAACACGTTTTCAGCTTATTCAAAAGCAACGCAGCACAGCTGAGCTGGAACTGGCAGACCATACTCAGGACTACGGCAATTTGAAGTGGCACACATAGGAAAAAAGTACCAGGCTGGGCTACCAAAAAGAACTCTTAGCTACACCCACATGCCATAAAGCACGTTCTGTGAAGGAGAAACATAGAAAACCCTCAAACATGACGGAATTTTAACAAGCTCAGCATTTCACAGCAGTTGGACCTTGTACTAAGATGATAATCCATCTGCTCTCTTGTGGTAATTTACTATCCTGAATTCTATGTTGACTTTTTGTTATAAAACTGCTGCTACTAAATGTAGAGACTTGCAATGTTAGAATTCAACCTGTTTCATACACACCCTATCCATTTTATGAGAGCAATAATAATGTCAGATGCTGGAATACTATGAAAAGTCCCTGCTTTGCTGCCGGCACATTGAATAGTAATTTTCATACCCTAAACTAATCAAGCCTAAGCTTCAGTTTTTACTTCACCTGAACTGTATGCATGTCCCATTGTGGGTTTTTTTTACAGTTTAGAATGCAAGTTGGGTTTAAGCAGTTACCAATTCCTTCATACCTGTATCACTGAAATCTATGAATTCTTTTGATAGAAGATTAGTGAGAAGCTCCATAATAAGAAGGAGATCCTGGTACTGGTCTTCTTCTGCTGTAACATCTATCCGTTGTCGGCCTAGATTATTCTTGGAATACACCTGGAGCAGAGTTAGGCAGGCCTCATACAAGTTCATGGCTTTGGCCTATAAAACAATGTTAGACAGTAAGAAAACTTCCATATGCTGAAAGGGCCACAATTTGTTTTTAGCTGGAGTTACTTGGTTGATGATACCTCAAGATTTCCATTTCTGTTATAGAACCACAATTTGTACCAACTGCCTACCAAATCTTCAAAGGAAACAGCCATATACTGATGTGTGACCCACTGAAACAGCACAACGCTCTTTTGTAAATTCCTCCATCTTAGCTCTTCTTGTTTGTTAAGAGGGGCCTGGGACAGGCTGACACCTCAGCAACCTCACCAACTACATTACCAACAAAATGGCCTGGGGGATCACTCCAGCTATGGAATTTTGGAGCCATAATAGACCGTTTGTGCACACCCAGTTTGGAATAGGCAGGGTCGCTTCTAGATGCAAACCCCACATTAGCCAATAGAGCACAGATGTAGCTGTACTGCACTGAAGTGTTTCACCAGGCAGTATCTTGGTATCTATCATGCCTTGCTTAGGAGCCAGGGCAGTGTCTCTGTGGAATGCATTTGTCACATTAAAGAGTGCTGCAATTCTCCTAGATGCTTTCAGAGAAGTCTGACATGGGTAAAAAACAGTACTCAACATAGAATCGTAGAATCATTCTGGTTGGACAAGACCCTTGGGATCATTGAGTCCAACCATCAGCCCCACTCTACAAGTTCCACCCTACACCATATCCCTCAACACCACATCTGATCTACTCTTAAACACAGTCAGGGATGGTGACTCCACCACCTCCCTGGGCAGCCGATGGTCTGCACTCTTTTGCCATCCATGCTTAGCATGAGATTAGTGCTGAATTACAGTTAAGTTTATCAGTATAAGAACAGTCTAGATATCCTGCTTTTAATCTTTGCAAGTGCATGTTTTTAAACAAAGGAATTCCTCTAGCAGATGTGACCCTATAGCCTTTCTCTACAGAATCTAACAATCACATTTGTTATTCTGTTTAAGGGATACATACACACAAACACACACATACAATGCACACACTCTTCCCCTCCTTCCCCTGTTGGTTGTATTTACCTCTCCAAGATAGCAAATCTGTTTATGTGCAACTTCAACAAAGACTTCTATTATGAGATTCACAGTCTCTGGTGTGTTTTTGTACACTTCCATTAATCCGATGCAATTATTAAGGAAGTCCATTAGGAAATTGAAGAGAATTGCTACGTTATCAATCTGGGTAGCCTCAGCAATGCCACAGAGTGCTTCTAAAGTAGCAGTGATTTCCTGTTTCACTTCCTCCTCCTGACAGATCTGCTGAAAATTTTCTTGGTTTATCACATTCAAGAATCGCTGCTGAAGTGGCTGAAGAACCTTAAAATTGTTTAGAAAAGTCACATTAAGATAAGCATACTATTACATGAGGTGTGAGGTTTAAGTAATTGAGCAAGCTCATGGGTTGCTTGTGGCACAGCAGTACAAGAATCAATCACTTCCAGTTCCCAACAGCTCAATTATGTTATCTGTGACATTAATGTAAGCTGAGGTGGCAGTAATTAGTGATTCTCAATATCTACCTGCAGGCTGGTTTCAAAATGAGCACCTCCATACAAATTTTATGTTATTTTGTAGTCTTTAAACAAATGCCTAAGACTTTCTCTGCCTCACAGCATTTCGTTCTCTTCCAAATTCAGTATTAGGGGAAAAACATGTTACAAATTGAGGAAAGCATTAATTAATATTCATATTCATAATTATCTGTGTCATGTTACCATTCTCAATATTGCAATCTCTTCTGTAGCCAGCTGTTTGGAACTAATTTAGAAACTTCCATAAAACCAGTTAAATGTTGTTTTTTTTCCAATTACTTGCTGTGTGTTACAGCCTTACCTTCAATCACTAATTTCTTAGCTCTGCTAAAAAAACCAAGTGTCTCTCAGAAGGACAGTTCTTTACAAACTCATGTGGTGTTCACTGACCACATCCCAGCTACTTTCTAGCACCAGCCTTTCTGGTACTAATTATCTGAGCCTTACTGGAGCTGTGGCACAAAGAGCTGTTCCAAGACTTTTCATTATGTTCCACATTAGCTTTTTACTTATTGTCATTAGCATTAAGTGATTAATTGAATAATACATAACACCACCAAATTAAAATACAAGGAAGAAATGACACAGTTCCAGAAGAAACTCTTAACATTTTCTAATGGCCTCTCTCCAGCGTACTGCTATCCTGGCTGCTTCATGAGTCTTCCAGGTAACAATTAGTTGTTTCTGTTTAGGTTGTGATGTTTCAGGCACAGTTTTTGGCAGCTCATGAACACCACACAACTATTGACCTTCACAAAGTGAAGACAGTCTGAAAATTATCAGTATTAGATGTTCAAAATCAGGAGATTCTATAGGAGTTGAATTTGTGTCACCATAACATTCCCCAGACTACCTTGTCTGTACAACTTGCTGAAACAGAGGTAACAGAAGCATCAGAATAGCTTACCTCTGTCCAGTATTGCTGCTTTGTTTCCGTATCCATATGGGCAAACCCTCCTAAAACTAAAGCTTTCATTAGTGTTCTCTGCACAGAACTGGACAAATAGTGAAGAGGAGGACTTCGCCTTGCGAACTGCTTAGCTAAATTCCACCAGTTTTCACACTGGATAACTAAGTTTGCCCTAGAAGAAGGGAAAAATAGTTTAATTAGAGAAAAGACTACACAAAATTGCACGATCAGAGCGCATCAGGTTGCTAGCAGTTGTCAGAAGGTTTTATAAAAAAATTACAATTCCTTTATTCTAAGGCTAAATCGCCTTTTGATTTTCATCTTATTAATGCCTCACCTCTAAGATTTCTAAAGAGCATACACTGAAAATAGCTCAATTCATATGGGAGAAAAGCAGGGAAGTGCTTTAGTTTTACACACACGGACACACGGAGTTAATGGACATATCGCATGGATTAAAAGCTTAGTCTCATTATGTCATGATAAAATAAGCAGTTCATTCCAAATCTAGATCCTGTGGGGTTTAATACTTCTTAAAAAGAAAATTCCTCAGGTGTTTAAATCCTCAAACTTCAAGACAGTTTCTCAGCAGACTGAGAGTGCATGATTGCATACATAACTGCATGGCAATTCACAAAAGTAAAACATTCAAGAACATCCTGCTTCGCAGTTTGTAAGAGCAAGGAAAACTTTAAAATTTGTCTGAATCTGTGAAATCCTGGATGTTTAACTTTTTTTTTTAAATATGTTTACAGCACACATTTTATACTGGTTTAGCCAGTATCTGAACTCTTAATCCCAAAGAGCTTGTTCAACAAAAATAAACACCACCATAAAAATCCTTGCAGTAAGAGTGGAGACCAGGAGAAATTTCCTCTCTCACTGTTTTAGAGTGAGGCACAAGGGCAGGGGAAGGAGAGTGCACTTCTAAACAGTAATAAGAGGGTGGTTTGTCAGTCTAGGTCTCACTCCTCACTTTGTCAGGCAATTTTATTTTTCCCCATTTATAGTACATTACTAGAGTAATTCAACTTACAGAGACAAGAATACGAAGTGCCCTACATCTGGGTTACTGTGGCCAAAAAAATTTAAAGGAAGCAAAAGAAATGTTTTGACTTCCAGAGGTATAGCAACTTACCGCTCTCTCCTTTCCACTAATGTTACTAGCAGTTGTACAGTATCATTTGCAAGGTCCTGCTCTGAACTCCACACTGCCAGGTTACTGATCACTTTTTCTAAAAGGTAACCCACAATCCACTGGGAACCCTCTGTATCAGCACCAAATGCTGTACTAAATGGCAGACTTATCTATAAGAAAAGCATTAAAATGAGTGAGTTTTACAGAAGCCAGAACCCCAAAGTGTATGGTAATCAGTCAGCAAATTCTTTTCAGACTGTCACTTCTTCCCTACTTAAAATACACAAACGTTACACAGACAAAGGCAAAGAACAACTCTAATACAAAAATCTTTGCCAAATTTATCTGGCAATTTTAAGCACAACACCTAAAACACAAGTTTCAACCTCATTACAAAAATCAGGTTCGAGTATGTCTAGCTTTTAATGCAAATGAAAGTTCAAAAGCTTTAAAAGTTAAAAGAAAGATCCCAAAATCATCTCCCAAAAGCGTTTCAATGAATTTATAACAAAGTTTTTTAAAAGTTAGTGATAAAAATTATTAGAAATAAGCCTAGCTGTTGATCTAGATTAATTTTTCTTAACAAGATTCATTCAGCGTAATTTCTCTATATCTGCTTTCTGCAGATTGTTCCTTCAATCTATACACCTTTTAGGAAAGATGCCACATTCTGGTCCTGGCACATTAAAATACGCTTCCTTAAAGAGACATTAAAATGCCTCTTCTATCTTTAAAAAGAAGTTTCTCCAAGGTGAAGTCCAAGATCCCGTAATCGTTGTGTGGGGGCTTGCTGTCAGCACACCACCCACATTTCTAACTTCAAACCTCACAATGTATATGCGACCGAGCACAAGGATTAAAAAGAGGTTTCCATCACTTTTGCATGTCAACACAAACTCAATGTGTGCATTTCCTAGATACTCTGCCTCTTCACATTGTTTCTTATTGGATCTTATGTGGATCTCTTCCTTACATGCTCTCCAGTTCTTCCACAACTGGTACCTTCACAAATTCTTAGCTCCCCTGTAAGTAAAAGCTGAATAATACGATTCCAAATATTTACAAGTCTTTGGTATACCTATTTTTGTTAAGGAGGGGCCTCCTGAAGCGTTAGTATTCTTAGTTGCTTCAGCAGTGGAAATAAAGGGGAGGAGGAAGAGGCTTCCTTCTCGAAAGTTAGAGGCAACAGGACCTCCTCAGGCTGGGGGGGCCTCCACCAGCTGGCTGGATTGCAGTTAGTTCTATAAGCAAAATCAGGATCAAGGTCTAATCATGATTAGGGCTGTCTAAATGCGGAAAGAAGTTGCCCCACCATTGGAATCAT
>VZTM01040199.1:2278-18587 GCA_013400555.1 Jacana jacana
TGACTGTTCCTCAAGCTCTTCTTAAAAGCATTGCTGTTCCTAATCTCAGCATTTTTCTTCTGAGAGGAGGAGTTGCCTACTTTTTTAATCTGCCTGAAATCCACTGCGCAAAACTAACGCGATTGAGCAATGAGTTGTAGAGCACCTGCAGGCAGGGTGTGCAGCCACCTGATGACTCAGCCCTCCATCTCTCCAGTCTGGCATTCAGTTCCATTTACTTTATGTTTGACTAAGAAATAATCTGCTAGATTCTAGACAAATATGCTTTCCTAACACTCACTTACTGTATGTTTTATTTAAAGCTTTAAGAGACATTTATATATCATTGTGATTTGCTTAGATCTACACTGTGATTGTGCTTTGGTAATCACTTTTAAATTACAGAATGCAAGGCAGTTGAGAAAGAACATGCAGAAATGATTTAAAGCCTGAGATTTTAAAAAGAGAGCTATTAAACAGGTTAGTCACAACCATGAGTCATTTGAATTGAGTCATGCTTACTTTTTGGTAGCTATAGATTATCTGGTTTTCCTGTTTCTCCATGCAGTTATGAGTAATGCTGTATTAAGAACTATTACTGCTTTGGAGAATGGCTTATCCCCACTCTGCCTACTGCCCCGTCTCCAGGTGTTTTTGCATTGGGCAGTTCACAATGTCATTATTTGGCTGGTTCTTTCAAAACACTCGAGTGTCTGGTTGCATAAAACAAGCAATGAAATATGTGCCAAGTGTTGAGTTGAGGAGAGAGACAAGCGAGTCAGAGACCTCACTAACAATCCGTGATATGCCCCAATTCTGTAGGAGTTGGTAGGAGATATTAATGGTCAGTCTGGTTTATGTTAGCCCTTTTGCCACCTACAGTGGCTGAGACAGGAGCTTTGGGGTATATAGTTATACAGAATGGAGATGATATGTGAGGAAGTAAAAAACAGGGTGGTGGGGCACAAATATATCTTGAGATGGTAACTGGGTTGATGGCTTAATAACTGTTGAAGCTGGGTTTGGATATGTTGGGTTTTTTCCTTCTATATTTGTAGTGAGCATGCATCAACACAGCTGTAGTGTTAGGCATAGAGCCAGAACCTTTACAACCATCATTCTAGACACAAAATTAGCATAATATGTATTGGCCAAATGTTTTCAGTTCGGTGACTACCTAAAATTAGTCTGAAACTGTGTAGGTGCTTAGATGTGGGTTTGGAAGCCTGGATTTGAGTTAGAAAATGTAGGCTGTAGTTCTTCAAACAGCAAAGAGAGGGAAGTTACTGTAGCTCTGAATATGCCTACATTTGGACTGCAATATTCATTGCTCTTTTTTAATAAGTACTGTCAGAGTTTTTGTTAATATAAAGGCAAGATGTCATTTCCTTGTAATATTTACTGGGAAAGAACCAGATATTACAGTCATGGTTTCCAGGATTATTTATTATTTTTTCACTGGCTCTGCTTATGACATTTTTTCTAAAGACTGATTCTCTCAAAAAATGGAGGTCTCACATAGAAATAAACCTTTTTTCCATGACTGGTAGCTTGCTGACTGGTGCTGCATGACTGCTAGATAAAAAATATTATCAAAATTAGAATGAAAACATCTTTCTTATTTTTACTTCTCTGATGAACAATGTAAAACCAAAAACAATTTCTCTAGTTTATCAAAGAGGTCAGGGGACAGGCAATTTGAGTTAGAAAATGTGATGGTGTCATGAAGAGCACTCAATGTGCTTTGCAACAAAGGATTTAAATGCCTCAAATGGGAAAAGTAATTTTCACTGCCCTTTTGTCACAAAACTATAGCAATAGATAGCAAAGTGGTAAAGCTTCTTCCTGCATAAATGTCCTTTGCACATGCTTCTGCTTCCTTTCAGCAGATCTATACAGGAAATGCTTGAGTCACAAAGAGTTTTAGTTGGGACGAAATTTATGTGTGAAGAGGTCATTTGTTCAGTGTCACTAGTTGTTGTAAAGCTGCACAAGGTCATCTAGGAGAAATTCCTTTCTTTCAAATCCTTTTCAAGTCTTAAAAGGTGTCCCTAACCTGGGATGAGAACATATTAAAACAAATAACTAACTGAAAAAGATAAAACGGAATGCATTTAATAACCAAAGGACTGATGCTTGTCCTCTGTGTGTGCTACAGCTCTTTACAGAACTAATTCCAGAGACCTCCATGAGACATTCTAAGTCAGAATGAAAAGACAGTTCTTTTGTAAAGTCTCATTAAGTGAGATTTGTCTTGGTCATTGGAAGAGGGATCTCCTCTTAGAAGCTGGAAACAGCTGCAAAACTTGACCCAATGAAAATCATGGGCTGTTGTAAGGACCTTTCTGTGGTGCCACGGGTGGTAGATTACCTGCGGTCTGGCTATGTCAGAACTCACATCTGGGTATTTGGGACAAGAAACTCCATCACCTAGGACATGGAGATGTCCCAGTGGCCCTGGTGCAGAACATGTCTGCAGGCATGCTTGAGCCCCGTGCTGTCTCAGGATATTTCTTGGACAGCAAGGGAACCAGGCCAGCCCACAAGATAAAAGAGCACATGCTTGAACGGTACGCAGTGCGGCAGGAGAATAAAAAAGCCAAGAGTACAGATGGTGTGTGGTTATGTGGATATTTCCTCGGCTTTGTAACAAAATTAGGTCCTGTGTTCCCTGCATTTCAGTGTCTGCCACAGGTTTATCCCTTCCCCAAGCAACCGTTATACGAACAAAAATGTTTTAAGTATGAGAAGGTAAATTCTGTGATCTGTAAGAGGTCTCTGTGCCAGTTACTTATGTTTTCTGTATGGTTCTGGTTTTATGCCACAAAGCTGAATATTATGTGACAGAATTGTATCATTTGATTTCTGTAGAGTTCTCTGTCCTTTCCTGGCTGTTTCACTGTGTTGAAATACAAAATCTGCTGAGAATGTATATTTGAGTGAAAGAGAATTTCCCAGCTTTCCCTCAATCTGAAAGAAAGAAAGAAAAATATTTTGTTTACTGAGAAAACCAAAACAAAATGAGTTGAATTAAACATTATCTTGAGCTTTGGGAGAACAAACTTTTATCTCTGCTGAGGAACAGTGCATTGTCCTTCTGGTAAGTTAACATAGTAGGTGGTAGGACATTAGCACAGATCATGAGCCTGGCTAGGAACAGAAGCAAAATAGAGTAGGACTACTCGCTATGAGAAGAAATTAAACCAGCAAGGTAGAAGCTGAGCAGGAGTTCACCACTGACTGTGGCTGCTATTATTGAGTGGCTCATTCACGTCATTTCAGTGAAATACAAGTGCAGGGATACGTGGCATAACTGATGAGACTTTTCTGATGTCAATGGATTATGATATTGGAAAAGTTAATAGTCTGAATCAGTGGTTTTCAAAGGTCATTGACTATACATTATAGTGAATAGAAAATCAGAAAAACAACTTGGAAAAAATAAATGGTGGGGTTCATTATGATGCGTTTTTCTCGGTGGAAATGAGAATGAGCAACTGGAGCTTCATAAACCCCCGCAAAAATAGATGAACTAAAGCCCAGAAGCAAAGGGACGCTTGCCCACCACAACTCTGTTTGCATTGTGATTGCTTGCTTATGTTGTTTGTTGCATTTATTCTGGATTTTTCTTATGTTTTCCACTGCCAGTTTCATTCCTTTTGCCTACCACATTCTTTTCTTTTCTGCCTTTTCTCCCCGTCCAAAATCACTTGCCATGTGGATGGCTTTTCCTCTCTCTGAGAGGTAAGATAGAAGTGAAAAAAATACAATGGTGAATTGACAGCCAGAAATAGGTTAACTAAATACAGTTCTTGGTAAGCTTGTACTATGGCTCAGAGCGGGTTCCAGATGGGCCTGTGAGAAGTTCAATATGTCTTGGTTTTATATTTTTGTGACACATACAGCAGGTTCAGAAGAGGACATGTAAATAAACACATTGCATCAGTTTTCATTTAATGACATCAACTTCTCTTCTGACCCTTCAAGCCTCTGATATTAATAAAGATTTGGCAAAGGAGTAACAAGGTTTATATGTATAAAGATACTGACTGCAGTGAACGGGGTTAAAAGCGCTCTCTGGGATCATGTGTCTTGTACAGTTTTATCTCGTGTGTGCAAACAGACATTTCTTGTTTTTTCAGATGTAAGAAGCAATGTTATTTTTAGTTTTTCAGATATTTCAAAGGTACAGAGTAGTGCATTGTAAAGCTAAATTCACTCCTAAACATCTGTGTGCTACTGCCCATATTTTCTTTCCTTTCCAGGTAAGAAGTAGTTCTGGTTATTATGCTACACGTGTCTTACAATACAGTTTATACCTTTGCAACTGCATTTATTACTGTTCTCTTTCTGAATTTTACTAATCACACTTAGTGTCACACAAACAGTAGTGATTATTCAGAATTATCTGAATATGATGTAAATTCATAAATAGAAAGTAGTTTGTATTGAAGCTAAGTGGCATATAATGGCATAGTTTTACATTTCATATCTCTGATTAGTTTATACATTAATGCTTCACAATCTGTCTGTACCAGTTAGATTTCCCTACAGTGCAGCAGAAATAGAAAGCAGGAAGCAAGCTATGAAAAGGAAACATTCAAGGACTTAGAGGTTTGTCTGGCTTTATACCCAAAAAGTATTCAGGCACATCAGATCAAAGGGATGAGCTCTGCTGGGCTATAAGTATTGTGGGCAATGTCCTTGGGTGGTTTAAACTTGCAGAGCTTTGCATGGACTCCAGGCACAGCTGCCCAGCCCCTGAGAGAACCTGTTGGTGTTTTCTGCTTTTGGTCAGAGCTAGAAATACACACACTGGTGTTTTGTAAACTAGAAAGAGGTTAAGAGGGGATTCATTGTGAATCTGTTTTTAATGTTACCTAACCTGTCCCTCAGATACCAATAGAACATATCAGTGGTTGTCTTGATGCACAGTGCATGCTTGGGGGGGACCAAGTGCCCTTTGAAAACACAGAATTGCTGATAATGGAGCTCTTTGATAATGCTAATTAAAGAGGTGTTGCCTAAATGTCACTGCTATGACATTAGGCAGCAATTGCTGTAAGTTTGTTTTATATGATTCTGGCTTCTGAGCTGCTGGGAAGATGATAAAGCTACAGGTGAACGAAGATAATATGTACTAATCTGCTAGATACATGGAGGGTAGCAAACAAGACTTGCCCAGTACCTCAAAAGTAATATACTGCTACCAACAGATATGGAAAAAGGCAAATACTGAAGTCTTACAGGTGTGTCCTGTGAATAGATGTTTGGAAGAAGCATAAACATGTCTATACATGTGTGTGTGTGTGTGTATGTGCACACAGGTTGCACAACTAGATTCCCAGGTGATGAGGAAAAGATCTGCAAAGGGAAATCTGGGAAAAAAACTGTGTGCTTTCTTGTTTTTCTTTGCTTTCAGAAAGAAAGTAGATTAGCCAGAATAATCACCATTGCTTTACATGGAAACATTTTTTTCCCTAAGAAACAGCCAAGGATCATACATATCTTGCATATTTCTTTCTTGTGTCTGGGCTTAATGTGAACTAAATTGTGTGGCTCCAGTCATGTACTGATCCAACAGAAAGAGACATTGCTGTTTTTTGAACATATGACTGTCTGTCTGCTTGATTTTCCCATTTAATATCAACTTTTTGAGAATGTGGTTTAGCTTAGCTCAAGTTCACCTTGCCATTTTATTTTGGAAAATGCTGGGAAAGCTGGACATTTAAGCCTTAATTTGGCATTCTGGCTCACATATGACAGTCTGTCCTCTGCCTCTATATGATCACATTCAACTTCTTCAGCAAGATGCACACTCTGAGAAAAAAGAGGAAACTCATGAATGATTGAGAGTAAAATCTCTCCATGGCTGATCTGTCTATTCTCTGTGGTTGTCTTCAGATGAAGAAACACAAACTGTGGAACTTCCTAATTCTGTCTTTAATTTTGTTAATTTCTTTAATTTCCTGTTCACAAGATGCTTATTCCTCTTAATGACTTTACTATGTGTAATACTAATTAATACTGTTAAAGTTTTCCATTGTTTTTAGCAAGCCTCTGAAATAACTAGACTAGGAGTGTAGAGGAGGAAGGTGACCCTGCAGAACTCCTGCACCATTAAATAGCTCAGACAAAAAAGAGGGAACACTGTTTTAAAAAGCCACTTCCACCAAAACAAACACAGCAAAACAGAACAAAAACTCCTATTGCTGCCCTTACCTAAACATACTCTTCACACATGCAGTGCTTCACGGAGGAAATATACTTTTTGCATGTATTTGCTTATCTTCTCTTCCTCCTGTCACAAGCAAAATGAACACGGTGAGCTTGCAGACACATTAGGCAGGTAGTTCTTGCAACTCTAATGTTTTGTTACCTAAGTGGTGGTACAGATCAAGGCTTCTAAAATATGAATATTTACTTTTAGGTGTAATGATCTGTTGAAGCACTGTGGACACCTCAGCAGAATTAATGGGAGCACGTGTGTATTATTCCTCATCTTGCAATGCTCAGAGGGAAATCTGGTTTTGAAATAGTGCTCTGTTGAGTCTAGCCTGACTTTAGTGTAAGCTTGCTGGAAATAGCTTTGTCATCTGTCATAGTTTTGTCCCCCTGTGCTCAGCACTGGTGAGGCCACACCTTGAGTCTGGTGTCCAGTTCTGGGCACCTCAGCACAAGAGAGATATCGAGGTGCTGGAGCGAGTGCAGAGGAGGGACACGAAGCTGGTGAGAGGCCTGGAGAACAAGGCTTATGAGGATCGATTGAGGGAGTTGGGATTGTTTAGTTTGAGGAAGAGGAGGCTGAGGGGAGACCTCATCACTCTCTACAACTGCTTGAAAGAGCATTGGAGAGAGGTTGGTGCTGGTCTCTTCTCACGGGCAATGAGCGATAGAAGGAGAGGGAATGGCTGCAAGCTGCAGCAGGGTAGGGTTAGGCTGGACATTAGGAAAAAGTTTTTCACAGCAAGAGTGGTCAGTCAGTGGAATGGGCTGCCCAGGGAAGTGGTGGAGTCCCCATCCCTGACTGTGTTTCAGAGTAGATTGGATGTGGTGTTGAGGGATCTGGTGTAGGGGAGAACTTGTAGAGTAGGGCTGATGGTTGGACTTGATCCCAAGGGTCTCTTCCAACCTAAATGATTCTATGATCTGTGGCAGTATTAAATTACCTGCAGTGGCCCATTGCAGTCAAGCAAGTAATGGCTCAATCACTAGCACCAGTTTGACTGGTACAGTTGTGTTTATCACGTAGCTTAGGTATACTGGGTGATGATTCTTGAGCATCTCTACAGGGATTTTCAGCAGCACGGATAGGACTTCATAAAGCACCTTGCTCTTTAATAATGAAAGTAGAGTCACAGTTCTGTATTTCCAGTTTAGCACACTTACTCAAGTCAGCAGACCTATATAAAGTAGGATTATGCTAATGAACCAGAGCACCAGTAGCAGTGTAGCCTTCCAGCAGGAAGCTTAGTGTGGGCTCTCCACCCCAGTGATTACCCATGTTCCTGGGAGGTTCTCCTCCTGGAATGGTTAGTGCTTGAAATGTAACCCAAGCAATGGGACTGAAGTAATTCACAAATCAGAATTTCCAGTCTGCAGAAAATCATGTATTTCCATGATATTTTTCCCTTTAAAAGAGCAGGGATCTGACTGATGTATGACTGTGCCTTTTGAGCTACAAGGCCCTGTCCTAACATGGGTGTACCATGAGAGTGCCTATGGGATTCATGGGCCCACTGTTTAGAAGGCTTGAGTAAGGAAGTAAGTGCAGTTTGCTTACTGAAATATCTTCAGAAAATATAACTCTGATGGTCTGTGTGGTTGCACAAAGCTTTATCCAACCCAACATATATATTCCTTATGGAATTGTCCTGGACTGGATTATGACAACTGTGTCTGCAGTTATACGTATCTTGAGTCGTTTCTTGTCTGTGCATTTTAATACATACAGCAAGATCAGCTGAATGCTTTTCCCCCCAGGTCCCTTCACTCGGTTGATGTGCTAATTAGGTCACCGAGAAAAATCAAAGATACAGAAACTGGATTTGAGTGCTCAGTAGCCAGCTCCTACATCTAATTGCTATATTTTGGGTTAATTTGTTTTAAGATTATTTTTTTCTGGTGTCTCTGTGAGTGTTACCCATAAAAAGGCAGACTGCATGTCAAGAACGCAAGTCAGTGAAGACATGAATATTTTGAGTCGCAGAGTGTAGCATTCAGTATTTATCACTACCAGAAAGAGGCATGTGACTTCTCTCTCACGTGGCAGTTCCTTGGTTTCACGCCTTACTGACTGGAAAGTGGCAAAAGTATCCTGCAGAATCACTTTTGAAGAAAGGGCAAGGCACTGGAACAATCCACAGTATCCATTTTGCTGTGGAATGGTCCCTGCTCTTATCCCATAGGAAAGTCCTGTGTGTTGGAACAGAATGAATTTGCTGAGGGCAGGAATTTGTTCATGCAGAGTCCCTCCGTTTGTTTTCTCCTTAAATAAAGGTGTTCTGTCATAAGTGTGACCTCAGAAGTAGCGAGCACGACACACAAGCACATTTAATCTGCTCCTTGTTGGAGTTGAATGTGTTTTGGCTGTGAAAGCACATTCTGTGGATGCACATAGGTAGGAGTGGGCATGGCTGCTTGTTGGTGCAATTTGAGAGAGAGCTGGAGAACTGTTGGAGCACTTCAAGGTATTGCTACTAGGCAGGAGCACATGTACTCCACTGCAAACACATTTCCTCAATATTTTTATGAGCCTCTGAGCTCAGCTGGCTCTGGCAGGGATGACTTGACTTCATCCAGAAATGCAGCAGTGAGGAAGATCATTGAGATCATTCCAACTTTACCTTTGCTTGGGTAGGGGAACATGAGTAACTTCTTCCCAGAGCTCTTGGGCTCATTGTTATGCACAGTGTGTTATACTGCATCTCTCACATCCTTCTGTAGCATCTAGTGCAGCTCCCTTATACAGCCTAACCACAGTGCAAAGCGTAATTGTCTCTGATGCAGCAATTTCAGCACAAGCAATTTGGACTCCGTGAAATAACAAATAATAATAAAGAAAATAGCCTTGTAATAAATGCTAATGACACCCTATAGGATAACACTGAATTTGTCATTAGATAGTAGATATTAAATGCAGAAATGCTAACTTTCCCAGAACCTTAGAGAGTTTAGAGTTCTTTGTAAACATGTAACTCTCCCTCTAAACATACAGCTTATTTCCCAATGCAAATTCTTCCTTATTCTGTAGTTAAGGCTGAAAGGCCTTGTCATTTTCCAGAGTCAGAAATGCCCTTAAGAGAACACAGTCATTTACTGAGATGAGCGGATTTGGGAAATTGAGGCAAAGGCTCTATTGTGCGGGTGAAACCAAGCTGCCACCAATTCTGCAGGGGGGTGTATGTGTGTGTGAGCATTTGGACAACTTTAGCTTGGCAAGCTTCGCTATTCCTCCTACTCACTCTTGTTTCACTACCTTTCTCTTCTTTTGCAGTCTTCTGAAACTAGACCACACTGTCTTTGTAAAGCAGTCACTGCCTGATACATGTTTATAGTGCCAGCTAATGCTCTTCTGAGCTTATGAATGTATCATTGCTATTAAGCATTTGCCTCTATTCTGTGCAAAAATGAGCTGAAGGCTACATGATTCCTGTTTCAATCTTCCTTCTGACTTAACAGTAATTCTCAGGATGATACAAACCAAATAAAGAATGGAATTTCTTTATCAATCTGTTTGTCAGCCATAAATAGGCAATATAGTAGTCATTCTTCAGGATTAAACAGCAACGTGTTTCTGAATCCTGGAATCCCTAAAATATATGTTTGCTTTGAAGTTCCCCAACATTTTTGTTGTCAGCTGAGATATTTATGCTAGTGTGGTCAACATTTGGCAGAAGAGGGTAAGAACAAAGCTGGGTATAAAATAGGAAGCTTTTTAACAGAGAAGGTGCCTTTCCATAGATATGATATTGCAAAAGTATGAAGCAAACTGTCTGGCATAAATAAGGAAAAACTGACTTAAAAAATCTTTATTTTCAGAAAGATATGTTTTAATTACTTCAAAAATATAAAGTCCTTTAAAAGAAGTATATCTGCTCAGTGTTGAAGTCTGAAACTTAATTCACACACCGAGAATTTATTATTTGTTGAATGCTTTCACAACCTTGCAAGAAGATACCATCCAGTAACACTGGTCAAGCACCATCTTTAAAACAAGTGCAAGTTTGTGAGTGACTTGAAATAAACATGAAGGGCTTGCCTAGGAGAGATTTATCAACAACTACGTGGCACTGAACTTTAGAAAAACAATGGGAAAGGGATGACATTTTAAAGTTGGTCTCACCCTAAAGCATCCCTGTTTTACAATCACGTTCCAGTAATAGTCTATAGCCCTGCTATTAGTAATAGAAACAAGACCCTGCAGTAGATTTGCCTGGGGCTTGACTTAGCAGAGAACTGGACCTTAACTTTTGCACACAGAAATGGAGAAATTATGTTTACAAGAGCGTTCTGTGTTTGTTCTGTTTCTCGTGTGGGTGCACGTAGGGGAGTGGGGATAAACACACCGTTTCTCTTTAAGCTCTACTCTAAGCGATCCGTGATGCTGATCGTGTGATTTTATGATAAAAAGTTGTGATTCTTCCATTACACACTTGAAATGCTAGCTGTAAACCTAGCCTAGCCATTAAAAACGAAGAGCCAAGCACTCAGGCATTCTGAGCTACGTTTGTTAAAAGTAATATCAGGTTTTTAAATAACCCTCTACTATTTGAGTATCTGAATTGAGTTTTTGGCTGTCGAAACAGCTAGGAGTGTACGTTTTGTCCAGGTAACCTCCTGCAAATAGGAAAAAAACTAAAGAAATTTCTATTTGTGTGGTCAGACCCAAGAAACTGGAAGCAGGAGATGATAAAAAAAATTGAACCTTTAGGTCTAAGGCAGATTTAAATGCTAACCACTAAGTTTAGTTTTTTCTGTTCACCCTTCTCTCACAAAACTGGCCACTTTGTAGTACAGAAGTGCCCATGGACTGCCCGTGGTGTTCTGACCCCAGGTAATCTGTACCATAATAAAAAATGACTTATAGATACAAGTACGGGGAGGGGGGAAAGAGCAAAATAGTGTGTCCAAGCAGGTAGGAAGGCTGGGAAGAGGTGAAGTGAAGATGCATTGTTAGTGCAGCTGGTGAGAGAAGGGAAATTGCCAGGGCTGTGGCTCCTGGCTGCTGCTGCTGCCTGGGCAATGTGTGTCACACCATGCAGTGGCACAGGCTGCTGCGGGGAGGACGCTGCCCCTCTCGGTATCCCTGCTCTGCCTGGTGCTGTCATCCACCAGGTGCCATTGTCAAAAGCAGGAGTGCTCATAAGACTCTGTTGTCTGCATTGCCTTCTCCTCCCCTCAAAACACATCCAGAATCCCAGCTCTGGTATGTAGCAGTGGGATTATTTTTTTTTTTTTCTGCTGCTGTAAGATTTCAGGATGATCCAACAGTGTATTTCCTGGATTTGAGAGGTGTTGTTGCAGGGGGAATTCCACTGCTGCCTCAAACCCAGCAGTTTACAGTATCCTGAGGTGACCCCTACTCAGTGTATGACTTCAGGTTTGCAGCAGGCAGTTGCAGGAGTGCCTGTTCCTTTCATAGGAATGGTTTAATCTATGGCTTGCTGTTAGCTTAATAACCTTTTGCTACTTGAACGGTCCATTCTGCCAGATGATTTTTTCACAGATTCCCCAGGGGTTTGGCCATGAGCTGAGTGTGTAAGAGACCACTAAACAAGAAGCAAAAAACCTCCAGTTCTTAGCTGAGCAGCTCTATTTAAGTAATAAAAACAGCTGTGTTTGATGAGCCAGTTACATAGAGCAAACGTTTAAAGGACAAAAATGCCAAATACTTGTTTGTAACCCTAAGCCTTTATTAGCAGTGCTGTTACAGTTTTATAAAAGAATATGACCCCTTTCTGAGCCTCACAGACTACCTGCCTCCCTGTATTAATTCCCAGTGCTGCTGGATGGGCTTTGTGAGCGGTGTAGGGCTAATCCCTATGGTTCCTTGATTATGAGCATGTGCAGAGCAGCCGAAGGTACAGCCGTGCGTGTAGGGCTGACACACAGAGGCTTGCCTTGCAATGCCATGTTTGTGCATGTGTTCCTACAACTGAGGAGGATACAGGGAGCCTGCCTGCCTGGTTGATTTAGCTGATGTTTTCTTGTTTTTGTTTCAGCATTCAAGATAATTCCTTCAACACGACAGCTTTAGCAGAGTAAGTGAACACTTTAAAGATGTCCTTATTTTAAAATAAGAATGATGAGTTTAGTTACAGGAGAAAATAATCATAAGTGGAACGTGAGAAGTCCCAGGCTGTCTGTCATGTATTTTGATTCAGTTTTCTGTAGTCTAAATATATTATTGACTGTATGGGAACGATTGCATGAAGCAGCTGCTTTTACATGCTCTGTGACCATTTAGCAGTGAAATACCTTTTGGGGAGAAAATATTTGATGCACATCACACATGTTTAAATGCATGTTTTTTCAGTGTAGGATAAATCTCCTGTGAAAATATTGCTCATTTCTGGTACTGATGATCTTGAAAAACACAAGCATGTCAGGTTTTTAAAAACACATGGTCTGTACTTCCTGCAAGCATTGTTAAAAAAAATAAAAATATCTATGCAAGTATTTTGAAAAGAATAACTACCCATTATTTGGACAGGCCAAGTACCAAATATGTCATTTCTTTGTAATTAATCCCATAAACTCATTAGAAAGCCTTTCATATATATAATGATCATAAGGATATATATGATTTTTTTGTTGTTGCTGTTTTACAGGCACAACAGAACAGCACAAGGGAAAAGAAAGTTAGAAAAGCAAAGGCTCTAGGAACCATTACAGATTAAATAGTCTTTGTTTTCTTTCAGTGTAAAAACAACTCAATTTTTGTGTTCTCTGCATTATTTTTTTTCATGCCTTTGATTGTTTCAAAAGCTTTTAGGGAAGATTCTTAAGCAGCAATGTGCCAAACAGTTTCTCAGGAAGAAAATGATTTGTAGATTTGTTTGTGTAAGGTGAGCATTACATGGCTAAAAAGCCCATAATTCAAAAAGCCCTAGGTGGACAGTGAGCTGTTTGCCTGTGTTGTGGGGATGGGATACATTCTGAAAGCAGGCCAAGTTGTAATCTTCTGAGCCATCCCTAAGTATTGTCACAACCATGATGGAAAAGCAAGATTTCATAAGGATCCAAATAATTCCCCTCTCGCTTTATTTGCTTACATTTCCTTGCTTTAGTTATTATTTTAACTTAGTCATTCTTTTAGTGTGATTGTGTCAGTATGGAAAGATTTAATAGAATCTGGTAAATCATTAGGTAATTTGTTATTATTTTCCTGTGCCCTTATTAGTTAAATGATGAATTCTGGTCTGTAAAATTCTAGGGTTCTTGCCCCTCACAGAATAACAACCCAGATTATGGGTAGTACATTTTTCTCCTTACCTTTTGTTTGTCCCTAAGTGCATCCATTGCTTCCATAAAGATTCCCCTGGAGCAGCCCCTGTGTCTGTTTCATCTTTGAGGTTTCTGGGACTTGGAAGTGATGGCCTTTCTCTGTGATGCTTTGTGTAACCATTAAGACAAAGGCCAGGATGGCATAAAAGCTGACTGCACAGCGCCACCACTGCCCCTGGGGAAAGGGAGAGGGGTGCCCATGGTGCTGTGCTGAGCTGGGAGACAGCAGCAGGGCAGAGCTGGGGCTGGCCAGACATTGTCTGAAGGGTGAATCTCCCTCATGTAAGCTCTTGTTTGTTCTGTTTCAGGGGGTTTAATTTTTAATCTCATCTTCCAAACACAGAAGTAGAAATATGCTTTTAGAAAACAAAGCAAGTGAACAATGACAGCTGAAAAGCATTGTCCAAATGCACAAACTTGGTTTCCAGAATTGATTTCCCTAAATCCTGTTTAGTTCCTCCTCCCAAATCCTGTTTTTGACAACTGCTGAGGATACACACTTCTTGCTGATTTCAGCACTAGTTGGTTGTGCTGGCCATATCTGAAAGTAGGGTACTTTTATTTAGCAGAATAAAGAGGGAGCCTGCCATGCAACTTTAGACATCCTCATTTGACAATTTCTGTCTTTACTTGTGGCAAAGGCAAAATCAGGGCTTCCTCAATGACATAAAATCAGCGATACTTCCTTTCAGGAACATTTCTCAAGACAAGACAAGTGCCTGGGGTTACTAAGCTTCAAGCAAGCCATGCGTGCAGCCTGGTTTAAAAATTGTCCATGTGAACATCTTAAAGGTCAAGTTAGAAAAGGGGAGCAGTTTTCAAGTCATACTGAAATGGCTCCTGTGGAAAGGCAAAAATGGAAGAAAATTAAAAAATCTGATCCCATTAAACCAGAGATCCTGCTCTGGTTTTGGGGTTGTGCTCTACTACAAGGCCACAGGCTTTCACACAACTTACCAAGACTCTTGAGTATCCCTCTATTTGTTCCATATGGCTATGCTATGGCCTTAGCCTCAAGCACTGCCTTGTGTGACACTTCAGAGTGTGTTGTCTCTGAACTTCCTTGCGGTCTTTTTACTACACCATGGACACAGTCTTCTCCTCTTCATTATTGCTTACCTTTCCTATCTACTGTCATCCAGTCATTCAAATACATTTCATCATGCTCTCTTATGTTGTTTATAAGTTTTGCCTTGTTTTATACCTTTTATTGCTTGCTGGATGCTGAGTTAGGATCTCTGCTTCTCAAGGTCACCTTATCACAGCCAGCTTAGGGAAAGCAACACTCAGTGCATTTCCCAAAGTTAAGGGACACAGATTTGGCTGTGCTCAGTCATCCATCATCCCTCCGAAGAGTGTTTGCAGTCATTAAAACGGTCACTGACCACTGAAGGCTGCCAGATGTGGCCACTGGTGAGAGGAGATGAGTGAAGCTGGTAGCAGAGCTGCTTCCTCCCACCTACTCTTCCTGGGGCACATGCTGCTGGAGGGAGAGTTTGTCTCTTTAGAGGGTCCCTGGGCTTTGTGACTGTGGCTTGTCCCATGGTGCATAGCATGCCTGGTGGCATCTTACCCTACTGTCATATCTGTGCTGGGACTTCCGTTGATCCAGCTCTGACCTTGGCACAGTCTCCTCACAGTGTACTTCCTTACTATGCTTTTCTCCCTCTGAACTGTTCCATTGTGTATTCCATCCAGGTTTCTGGGTGGTGTTTTTTTTGTACTGGGCTTTCTTCCTCATACTTCCAGTATGTGCTACCCTCACACATTGCTGGTGTCAACTAGTGAAAGACCAGAGAGGAAGGTGTGACTGGCACAAGGAGGCAAAGGCAACTAAATTTCTACAGTCAATTTCTCCATTTTGTACATCGACCCTTGTCTCCCACCTGTCACCCTACTTTGTTCTGTAGGGAGAACTGCACCACTGCACCCATTGCAGCAATATTGTGTGACTAGGAGGGATCTGCAACTGTAGATATAGATTTCAGTTGCAAACAGCAAATGCTTTCATCCATCTGCTGATGTATTCAGGAAGTGTAAACACTTGAATGTCCCTTTAAATATTTTCTGCTGCAGTCTGGCTTTTGATAAAGATACTAGCAGAAGACTGGTGGGAAAGAGGAATACATTAAAAACCTTGCCATCAAATTGCAATGCAGAGCTATGAATTTATCATTTAATGTGCTCTGTCCTAAGCACAGCAGCTCTTCTGAAAATTTAACAAGTCAGCGGAAGTACAGGCTGCTTCCCTCGTAATGAAGAGATTCCTCTGCCAGCAAACTTCCAGTGATCCAGGCCTGCTTAGTGTCTGTGCCCTGTGAGTATGAACAGAGGGTGAGGAGAGGGCCCTGACTTTTTCCCCAGAAATAATACCTAGAAAGGCTGCATGCATCTGTTGGGAGTGTATGCCTATAGGTGTAGGTTTATTTGAAGAAATAAAATACTGCTCAGAGGCTTTGGAGTTACTTTGTTCTGCTCAGTTCACTCAGGCTTACATCCAAAAAACAGTGTTCAACACTGAGCACTTGGCATATTTATCCAGATTTCTCTTTTGGATACGCAGCCTTTTGACAGTTCTGTTGTTTGTAACTTAAAGGGATGAAATTTATTACGATTCTTCAGACATCTTGCAGAATTCTGTTAGTTCACTTTTTAAGACTAATGGTTGCTTTGTGATTTATTTTGGGATTCTTCTTCCTGCTGCATAATATATGACTGCTCTAATACACTTAACATTTTTGTGGGTCTAGGACAAAAATAGCCTTAGCTTAATCCTTAGTTGACTTTTTTTTTTTTTTTTTTTTTTTTTTTTTGAAGTATA